>PUQB01000438.1:189919-211583 GCA_003024785.1 Selaginella tamariscina
TCAGGATGGGGTTTTGTACTACAATGGCCGTGTGTACCTTCCTCGTGTGGACCATTTGATCAACCAGGTACTATATTTTCATCATGATCGCCCGGAGGCTGGTCATTTTGGGGGAGGAAAACGTATGAGTTGATCAAGAGGAGGTTCTACTGGAGGAATATGAAAGCTGATATCATAGAGTACTGCAGGACTTGTGACAAGTGTCAGCAAGTAAAGGTGCCCAGGGAGAAACCAGGTGGGCTATTAGTACCATTGCCTATTCCAGACAGGCGATGGGGCAGTATCTCTATGGACTTTGTCACCCATTTGCCAAGGACACAGAGGCAGAATGAACAGGTGTGGGTCATTGTGGACAGGTTGACAAAGTTTGTCAAGTTAGTTCCCTTGGGGAAGAATGTGAATGCATCCGAGCTGGCTACGATGTATTTACAACATGTATTTCCTATCCACGGATTTCCAGATGATATTGTAAGTGATAGGGACTCCAAGTTCACTTCTAGCTTTTGGAGAGGCTTTTCTAAGTGCATAGAAGTGAAGCTTAAGCTGTGTAGTGGAGATCATCCCGAAACAGATGGGCAAACAGAGAGGGTGAACCAAGTTCTGGAAGATATGCTAAGGTGCACTATTAACCAGAAGGAAGGTCAGTGGGATAAGTATATTCCATTACTCGAGTTTGCTTATAATAACAGCCAGCACAGTGGCATTGGAATGAGTCCATACTATGCTATGTTTGGACGACATCCCAAGACAGCTTTTGAGCTCGGTTTAGCAAGTAAGAAGGCTCAAGGCAACATGGATGAGGAAGCTAAAGATCTGAGTGTTGAACTTGAAAACATTCAGAGTTTGTGCAAGAAGAACTTACAAGCAGCTCAGAGCCGAGCTATCAAGTTTGCTAATGAGCACAGAAGCTTCCGAGAGTTCCAGGTGGGGGATTATGTATATCTCCGAGTGGTATTTGCCACACATGTAAGGCGGAACACAGTTGTGGCCTTACGGAAGGGACGCAATGATAAGTTGTCTCCCAGGTACTCAGGTCCTTATGAGATTCTGGAGCGTATCGGTAAGGTGGCATATCGACTACGGCTGCCAGAAGGAGTGAGGGTGCACCCAGTGTTTCACGTTAGCCAGTTAAAGAGAGTACTCACAAGGAACGAGTCCCGGGTAGATTCTTTGTGGATGTACGAGGCTAATGATACAGGACCAATTGAGTAAGTTATACTGCCCTTGAGGACAAGGACTTGCTAATGGGGGGGATTGTTATGACCCATATAACGAATCAAAGAATATTCCCCAGAAAGGTATAAGCTAGAATATTCCTAAGGAGCTATACCTAGATCTAAGAGAGAATTAAGGGCACACTATTATTGGAAGCCTTTTCTTGGAGAGCATGTGTGGAGACTAGAGACAACTCGAGGAGGTTGGGTGGTTTTATGAGGGTCTCTAGTTTGTACGTAGTGGTGCCTAACATGTAGCTTGAAACGTAATCTTCAAGTTAGTTGAGAATTGAGAAAAAGTTTTCTCAATACATTGTTTGGGAAGCAATGTAATACATTGTGAGATTGTTAGGTGTTTAAAATGAGTGATGTATTTTAGTTTGATATACCGAACTAGACATCTTACTCATGTTTGAGAAGTTTAACTAAATTATGAGATATAACTAAAAACGTGAAGTTAGTGTTAAAGGTAAAATATTAAGAGCATAGGACATCCTATTGTAGAGAGAATAAGGGTAGGAAGGTCTGTAGTAAGCATGGAAGGAAGGAAAGGCTGTGAAGGAGGAAAATCCTTACCGAGAGGAAAAGGTGCGTAAGGAAAAGGAAGGAAAGGCTGTGAAGGAGGAAAATCCTTATCGAGAGGAAAAGGTGAGTAAGGAAAAGGAAAAGGAAATCTCGTAAAGGAAAAGGATGACGTGGCGAAGGAAGGGTAGTTAAGGAGTAGTTAGGGCAAAGGAGAAGGGGTCTCCAGAAGTGTCCTCAACAGGAAGTTCTAACGGGAGAAGGGTCTCCATTTGAAGTTTTAGCAGGAGATAAAGGTTCTCTACACTTTGTCTTTTGTGTTCATGTTAGTAATGAAAGGTGCATATTAGAGAATCTTGTGTGTGTGTTTATGTACTCTCAATGAATGGATCTAACAAGGCAAATAGCCAAAATCCGTTCTTGCCCTTGACTTTGGAGACCAGTCATAGTGGCACTGGGAGAAGTCTGATATATATATATATATAAATATATACAGATATATTGAGAGTTGAGAAGGAAAGGGTGTAGCCTTTCCTGTACGTTGTATGAAAGGTTTCCTGTCTGCGTGAAGGAAACAGGTTGAATAGGAAAAGGCGAGGCAGAGAGCCCTTTTCCTGTTTAACAATTGGCGACCACGGAGGGATTTCGCCATTGCAGTGTTAGCATTCATTGAGAAAAGAGGCAAAAAAAAGATAGAAATCTCATTCTGAAAAAGGCTCGGAAGGTGTAGAGCCAGATGTGTAAAGGAGAAGGAATGAATGGAACCGTGGAGGAACCATCGTCCTGATCCAGCCTTAGCTGATCAGAGGAACCAAAGGCAGGCCAATAGAGTGGCTGCCCAACAGCAACCTGAAATTGACGAAAATAGATGTCAAAAATCCTTGGTAAGATAGTAGAGGATATTGCAGAAACAATACAAAAATCTGAGGCTGATCCAGAGAATTGGAGGCAGTATCAAACAGCTGGTTTAGAGGAAATAGTGAGAGGAGGAGTGCCTGTTCATATACCAAGATTGCAAGGAGAAGGATCTCCTGAGAACTCCCAAAGAGGAAGGGAGGAAGGTGTAAGAGGAAATACACCAGAACAAAGGGTTATTACAAATATGGCACTTTTCCCGGGAATGTTTGGGGTACGGTGATGTATCCCACATTCTCTGCAGGAAAGAAGGAAAATCCGAAAAGGCACTTACAACAGTTTGAAGAGGTAGTAAAACTGTATAAGGTGACGGATGCAGAAAGGCTGCTTATATTTCCACATACATTGAAAGGAAATGCCTCTGATTGGTATTATGATTTAGAAAAGGAAGTCAGAGAGAATTATCAGAAGGTTACTGATGCATTTAAGGAATATTTCAGAAAGGAGGAATTGCCGGAGGAACATTTAGAGAAGTTAAGGACTATCCTTCAGGGCAAAACAGAAAAGATAGATGAATATACACACCGTTTTAAGAAACATGAGAAAAAGTGTAAGGCATATGTGAAGATGGATGCCTTATTGCAATGGTATAAGCAAGGGTTGCTAAAACCATATAGAGATCTAGCACTTACTATCAATGAAAAGGATAGAGAGGATCTCATTAATCAATTAAAAATATATGAGAAGAAGAGAAGGCAGATAGAAAAGATTGCAGAAGGAAAGCTGAAAGTATATGGAAGAAAGGAAGAATCCTCTGATGAAGAGGAAGAGGAAGCTGATGTAGTAAAAGTTCGAAAATATCCTATAGATGAGAAAGCATTGGCTCAAATGATGAAAACTTTAAAAGGAATGACAGTTAAAGAGGAGTTAAAGGAAAAAGTATGGTGTACTAAATGTAACAATCCGGGCCATACGGTGGAGGAATGTAGGCTGCAACTGCCTACGTGTCAAATCTGTGGAAAGGAAGGACATGTAGCCCGAAACTGCAGACATTTCCTGAACCAGAATGTGGCTAGTATAGAGAGAGAAAGGAGAATGGATGAACGTCCACCTCCTAGAAGGTTCCCACCTAACAGGAATCGTGGGAATGATAGGAATGATAATGTCATTCCTTATGAGAACAGGAACAATATGTATGATAGAAGGAATGAAGTTCCTTATCAGAATAGGAACAGTGGATATTATGACCGAAGGAATGATAATCCTTACGAAATTGGAGAGGAAAGTTATTATGCAGGAAAAAATGGTCCATATAAGGTGTGGCAGAATGATAGACCTTATCCTGAAAGAAATGATAGGCAATATAGAGGAGAGGAAAGACCATATCAAGGTCAAAGAGGCAGAAATGATTCCTATAAACAAGGAAATGATAAACAAGGATTGCAGGGTAGGAATTTTCCTTCCCAGGTTTGTTACACATGTGGTGAAACAGGACATATTTCTAGGGAATGTCCTAGGCGGAAGGTACAACCTCCTACTTCCACCAGAATGATTAATGTGCAGCCTACAACAAAAGAACGAGTATCCACCCGTGGTAAGGGCAGTTATAGCTCTTCAAGAGAAGAAGAAGGAATCCTCTTGTTATGGAGAAGGAGAGGTGGTTACTATTCCTAACAAGAAGGAGAGCTTGTTATAGGAAAATGTAAGTAAGCAGGAGCAGGATTCTGACCAGAAAGGTCAGACTGATAACGAATCAGAAGGTACAGATAAGGTGATATAGATAAAGGTGAACAAAGTTTTTCATTATTACCATTACATGATAAAACAATGGACTCCATGTATCACCAAGCTATAAATCAAGAGATAAAGATTACGCTTGGACAGTTTGATAAAGGTAGCTCCTTATATAAGAAACCAGATATTAAATGCATTAAGTTTAGTTCAGCAAACATCACCTTCACGTGAAGGATATACAGTTTGTAAAATGGATAAGGAAGTACTGTATGAAGGTGATTATGATGGACAGTTTCCTTGCATCACAGTATATGTGGGCAGAAATAAGTTAAAACGAGTGTTAATAGATGGAGGTTCAAGTGTGAATTTTATTGAAGAAGGTGAATGTAAAAGGATGGTTTTAGGACCAATCCAATCTGCTCCATTTAACTTTAAAATGGCTGATCAACGGAGTGTAAGGTCTCTAAACATAATGAGAGGAGTCACTATCACAGTAAAAGGATTTGAATATAGGATATCCTTGCTTATCCTACAAAAAGAAGAAAAGAATACTGTTTACTATGTTTTTAGCCAAACTATGGATTAAGTCTAGTAAGGTTATTCAGAATGGAAGAACAGGAAAGATAATGGTAGAAAAAGGAGAAGGAAAACTAATGATCTATAATCATACTAAAAGGTATGTTAAAAAGGAAATCCGACCTCTTGTTTTAAAAGAAATATGACTGGTTTAATGGGTTAGATGACCAGAAAGAGGTAGAAATCCTGAAAGCATATCCTAACTTGAAGGTTTTAACAAATATTGACCTTCACGTAGTGCTGAAAGGAAAGGAAACTGTTCAGCAGAAGGAAAACGACATACATGTATTACAGGAAAAGTTTTATAAGGCAATCCCTTATAAGATTGATTTGCAGGAACAACCTTCAGAGTATACATATGTGTATACCACAGATCCTTTAAAGCAAGTGAATATAAACACAGAAAAGAAGCCAAAGGAACAGGAAGGAAAAACTATTCAGGAACAGGAAGAGAAAGCAAATGCTGGTCCTAAGGAACAAGATGCAGGAAAGCAAGTGCTGCAACTTAAGGTATCAACTTCCAACCAAGAACTTAGGAAAGTGAAGAACAACTTTTGAAAGTATAAAGGAGAGAATCAACAGTACTATGAAGATAAACATCCAAAGGAAGGAGTAGGATAGTTGCCGTGAGGACACAGCAACAAATAAGGAGGGGCAGTGTTAAAGGTAAAATATTAAGAGCATAGGACATCCTATTGTAGAGAGAATAAGGGTAGGAAGGTCTGTAGTAAGCATGGAAGGAAGGAAAGGCTGTGAAGGAGGAAAATCCTTACCGAGAGGAAAAGGTGCGTAAGGAAAAGGAAGGAAAGGTTGTAAAGGAGGAAAATCCTTATCGAGAGGAAAAGGTGAGTAAGGAAAAGGAAAAGGAAATCTCGTAAAGGAAAAGGATGACGTGGCGAGAGGAAGGGTAGTTAAGGAGTAGTTAGGGCAAAGGAGAAGGGGTCTCCAGAAGTGTCTCAACAGGAAGTTCTAACGGGAGAAGGGTCTCCATTTGAAGTTTTAGCAGGAGATAAAGGTTCTCTACACTTTGTCTTTTGTGTTCATGTTAGTAATGAAAGGTGCATATTAGAGAATCTTGTGTGTGTGTTTAGTACTCTCAATGAATGGATCTAACAAGGCAATAGCCAAAATCCGTTCTTGCCCTTGACTTTGGACCAGTCATAGTGGCACTGGGAGAAGTCTGATATATATATATATAAATATACAGATATATTGAGAGTTGAGAAGGAAAGGGTGTAGCCTTTCCTGTACGTTGTATGAAAGGTTTCCTGTCTGCGTGAAGGAAACAGGTTGAATAGGAAAAGGCGAGGCAGAGAGCCCTTTTCCTGTTTAACAGTTAGTATGACACTTCAATGTCATGATAATGTTAATATTAAATCAATTAGATGAACCAAGCACTAACTCATAATTCCTTTTAGTCCCTGAATGGCATTTTAAAATACTAAAAGAAACATTATTTTCCATCTCAAGCTGAAGTTCGATTCATATCAACTAAGTCTATATCCATATTATAGTTCTTATGATTATAAAGTCATATCTGCTAATGTAACAACTTGTTAGTAAACTCAAAATTTGAATGTTAAGTGATCGTTATAAGTTTGAAAGTATCATTTTCAAAATTGCAAATGTTTATGGAATATGAATTAATTTGAAGGTTCTTATCAAAACACTAATTGTTAGAAATAGTGGAAAGGTTATACTTCATAACTTTGAAGAAAATGTAAACATAATCAGTTTGAGAGTTGAAATGAATACAATGTCATGCAGTATTATGAGTTGATGAAGACTCTTATCGTGAAAATTAAAATTTTAAAATTCAGTATATAAACTTAGTGAGGTAAGGAGTTAAGAATTTTAAAATGAACCTAGTTGTTATGCTCTTTGGGAAATGACTACAATAGAAACGGGTCATTTAAGACACGTGATATCTAGAGATTACTGGTTGAGGCATTAGATATAAGTTGACTTTCTTGGTTTTCACATCGGTTTGTTAAAATGTATGTTAACTTATATTTGCTCCCTGAACTTGTTGGTGTTTTGAAAGGATATAAAGTTGGTTGTGAAAGACAAATAATAGTGCTATGACACTTGGTTGCAAATTTGACTTGAATTTGATTTCCATCAAGAATGAATTTATGCACGTTGTAACTAAAGTGGGCATGATACGTGAAAATGGGAATATAAAATAAATTACTAATTAATACTTAAGTTTTAATTATTAATTAATCATTTAATTAATATGTAATTAAGCCTTAAATATTAATTAATTAATTAATTAATCCTTCAATAACCTTACTTAGTAAGGAATATTCCTAAAATATCTTAGAATATTCATATTATTCTAAAAATAGTTTACAATAATGAAGAAATACTATCAAACATAATTACAAATGAAATCATTTTCTTATCAACATGTTAATTTTTTATAAATACTTTCTTTCTATCATACAAAGAAATCTTTTCATTTTGTCTAAATCATCACTCTCCGGATTAATCAAATCATTTTGGTCAATATCTTGATGTTGTTGCCACCACTTAACACTCTCACGAATGCAATTGGGAGTTGCCATCCTTGTTAATACATAAGATGTGATAAGAGAAGGTCTGCATAAAGGCTCATCTAAAAACTGACGTTCCTTAAGAATAATATTATAAAGCGCCCGGTTGCTATCCTTCATTTTATAAAATTCAATATCACGAGAAAGAAAAGCTTCAGGAAATGTATGATACGGTGGATACTGCTCACAAAAATTTTCGAGATTCTTCTTTCTGAGGCACGTATCCAAGTAGTTCACTAGCTCATCCATGATATCGGTATCAGAATATGGATCGAAAGTGATTGGATGAATACAAGCAATGTTTTGGTTGAGCATAGCCTTCTGAGGAGAGTCGTCTACTACTAAGATATGTGCATTCTTCGTTATCCTTAAGCGACTGATCTCCCCATGAGTCCCAATTATTCTTTCATTCTTGAAGAAGTATGGCTTGCTTTCCTTTCTTATATTGTGAAATTCGAGAGGTTTATGACACATTCGCTGGTCAAAAATCCAATCTTTACGAATCACCTCTTCTGCAACACTACAATGTTTCTTAAGTAAACTCAACAGCGGTGTTAAGTTATGAATCTGCATGCATGACCAAATCCCCACAAGCGCACCCATCTCCTTAAGCTTTTGAAAGAGACGATCCAACCCTGGACGAAAAATAATATCATATCGAAATTTACCATGACAAGGAATGAAATCTCCTTGTTTGATTTCTGTTTTTCTATCCTGGGCCTTTGTCGATGAAGCAGAACACCATTGACATCCAACAACACAATATGGCCATGAGTAACATGAGATAGCGTTGCCTCTTGAATACTTTGCAAATCACTTGTTTGCTCCCTTTCACATTTATCCGTTGCCACTATTCGTTGCCTATCCCTTCATCATTTAATTGTACATCATCCTTACAAGATTCAGATATTGCATGCGCTGAAGAAATTGATTTCGGAACTGAAGCCAATAAAAATGATGATGCAAAAACTGAAGTGGCCCCCATGGTAACGATGTTTTGAGCTGCATTATTATCCATTTCCTGCATGAACTCTGTCATTCTGACATGTGGCACAAGAAATTGTCGCCAAACCCCTCTCTTACCTCATGGCAATGCTGAAAATCCATGTTCTCAATTATTTCATTACATCTGCAAAATGATAATTAGCTGACCTTAAAATTATCAAGGTATATTATTTACCTTGTTAATGTGTGACCCATGTTTGAACTAAAAGCTTCATTAATCCTTGAGAATTTATTTTCTGTACAAATATAAAAGAAATATACAAAAATGCCTTATGTTACACTCATTTACAACTATTCATCACTCTATCAATTCATTATCAATTCTTCTTCGCTATTACCTTCTGAAGGCGAAGAAGGTCTAAGCCGCTTGTGAGATGGTTCAAGATCTTCTGCATCTTCTATTGATGTTTCCATGGGTCCTGGAGTGTGCGAATGTTCTGTACTCCTCGAGATAACTTCCGGTCTAATATCTGATTGATGTTCGTTCTCAGACTCCGAGATTGAACCAGATTCACCTTCAGAGCTATCGCACTTATCTGGAGGGAACTTTCTCAAATACGCCTTTATGGAATCGTTGGGGTACTCAGTTGAGACCCAATCTATCCACTTGTTCAGGTCCTCAACCATGGTCTTATCCTTCTCAACGGCAAACACACATGTATGCCGAAGGTAACACTCCTTCAAGACGGACCCCCTAGTGCAGTAGTCAAAAACCCACGCATCACTGTGAGGACCCCTGATCAAGTTGACGATGCTCCGTGCCGCTTGACTTGTAATGTTTGGATAACGTACATTGCCGAATACGTCACTCATACCTATCGGTGTATCGGATGGAGGTTCAGGGCCGTTGGAGTGCAAACAGATGCCTGGCCAGTCATTTGGAAGCTTGAAATTGTTTGGCGCATTCCTAACAACCAAGTGAACAACAGTATCAATGCACTTGGGATTAGCATCGTTCATATAAAATCCTGTCCAACGATGTCTATTCTTCTTGGCGAAGGCGAAGGCAAAAGTATCGGTGACATGAGCAAGAATCAAGAAATAAATACCTGAAAAAGTAGGTATCAGTGAAGAGCGCAAGCATGAATTCAATAATAAATACCTTCTATGTATATGCTTGCACGGCTAAGTTTCTCCACCAGATCCTCTAGTGCCCTATCTGTCGAAAGATTTTTTGACACCCGCCGATCCATCACGAACAATTGAAACGGTTTCCTACAAGCAGTGATGTTACCCCATAAAGTCTCCGAATCTAACAACAAACATCTGTAGGGCTTGTCGTGATTCGTAGCATCCTCCTTTATAAGGTTCAATTCGGTTCTCCGCTGCTGAAGGACTGCCATAAGAGAAGGCGTCATCCCAATGTTCTCCTTTTTGGCGTTGGCGTGCAATAGATTCTTGCCTAGATCTTCCGATTGGTTCACCCATTCGACAAGCATATCATCGTTCGTCACATGCAAATATTTGCTAACCTCTTCATATGTTGAAGTCGAGGTCCAACCCAGTTTGTGGCAGTGTATTCCCAACCACTCCTTGAAATGCCTGACCGTCTTCAACTCCATTGCCTTGAGATGAAAAGGAGAGGTTGGGCTGCTGTTATTAATTTGTAGTTTGCCATCGATCACCAAATCAGCCAAGACTTCCATCTCCTCCATCGTTGTTCCATTTAAAGGCTTCAACCATGTGAGCTTGAAATCGTTGTCTACATCCTTTGTAGATTGAACAGACTTAGCCTTCGGCGTCTTACTGGGTTTCTTTGCAGACTTTTCTGAGGGCTCCCCTTCACTTGTCTGCTTCTTCTTCAGTGTTCCTTTTGAAAAGGATTCCATAATCCCCAACCATTTGGCAAAGATCCTATCTTCGGGGCAAGAAATCAACATCATCAGAAATGATGTTTCCTTCCCGCCCACCTGGGCAAAATCAACTGCTGCAATTTCTTCAACTCTCTGAGGAAAAAGACAGATTAATATACCGGCGAGATAAATCCCGCCCAAACAATTTGCTTACCCGGTATTCCGCAGATTGTGTATTCCCTGCGGTAGCTCTTTGTGGTCGCTGAAGAGATTCCCACACGGCTCGCGTGTGTTTAAACTTCTCCCATATTTTGCTGTTGTAGTGGTTGGTGTCGGCAGCGTCCCATTCCGCCGATAACTTATGGTACTGCTCGATTGTGAGATTCGGCTTAGCTAAAAACGCCGATCTTTTTGTCAGCTTCTCACGGGTATGCTCGGAAAGTTTTGTTGCCATCGTTCCTTTGTTGTGTTCATCGAGAAGTCGTTGGGCTGCCGTTATTGTGTGCTGGCCACTAATGATGTAGTACTTGATAGATCTTTTATTCTCCGTCTGAATCTTCATGAGTTGTTCTGGTGTTGTGATCCAGACTTTGTCAGCACCCTTCCTTCTTTCATAGTATGGACACAAAACAGCATTATGTGGAACGGTATAAGAATTGTCGTCCTTCATCTTCTCCATGAGCTCAGCTACACGTTCCTGGTTGAGTGGCCTGTAATTGAAGTTTGGGTTGACGCTGCAATATTTAACCCTACAAGGATAAATCTTATCATCCAACATCATTTCCTTGTGACTTATTGCAGCATGAGATGCCACAGGTGCAGCTGACAAAACGATTGATGATTTTCTTTTGCGATCCGAATCAACATGTGTGATCCCCGACTGCAGCTGTTCTAGTGTTCTCGGCACACTCTCCAGCTCCCGAAGCTTCCTAAGCAAATTGAACGTGATCTGTAGAGAACCTGAGACCGAGCCACCTTCTCAATCTCCCTTATGATGTCGCTGTGTTCTTCTTCAATGTGAAGAGGGAAGATTGCTCCACTTGCTGATTTTCTGTATTGTGAAGCAATATCTCCTGACAATACACCTACTCGATGAGTCTGAAGATCTTCGAAGTAGACATCCAGATGGATCCCCTCCATAGATGGGCTTTCGTTGAGTTGAAGAAGAACTCCAAGGTCAACATCATTAGTGAACACGTGAACGTCATTATCCACAAGTCGACAAAACCACCCGAGATTAATGTTGTAACTGACGACCTCTGGATCCGAGAACGTGACATTGGATGGAACAAGGCATATCTGTCGAGCATCGTCCAATCTGGGTTCGCAGCCTGCTTTCGGGTGCTTGACTAGCGAATCTACTTTCCATTGTTTTGCTTGTCCATGAGATGTGACAGAGGTTAATTTGACAGCAACCATGGTTGCTCCAATGCGCTTCCCATTTATCTTAAAATATGGCCAAGTTGATTCCAGAATCCCCCTGCCCATCTCTTCTCCTGCTCTTGTCTTTAATGTCACCTCAATTCCACATCTGAATACAAAAATGATTAGTTCAAGTATCCGAGTATAACAGATTTTATTTTAATTCTTACCCAGAATTTGACGACGACTCCATACTAATGACTCGATCTCCTTGTTTGATCAAATCGTCCTTCTGCAAAATAATACACTATATATAAATTATATAAAAACGCACACACACTTGTATAAACCCGAATATACAAAAATAATACACAGAGAGAAGTAGACGTAATTAACTGTCCGAAGCTCACATTTGTGTTAGTGCAAAAGAAAGATAACATTTCGTTTTAGAACCACCACAAATGTGAGCTCTGGACAGTTTTACATAGATTCCTAGCTTTTACTCGAAATATTATGATAAGATGATAAAAGTAAATAAAATGAGATATGCAACTTATATATACTACACATATATATTCACATGGAAGGTATTAATCTCGCCACCCCTTCAATGCCTCCTGAAAGAGTGGGCGGGATTAATCTCGCCACCTTTCTGGAGGCCTTGAACGGGAGTGCGGAATTAATCTTGCCACCCTTCTCGGTCTCAGAGAGAACTGGGCAGGATTTATTTCTCACACCCCTTCAGTGACTCCAGAAAGGAGGCGGGATTAATCTCGCCCACCATGTAAGGGATGGTTAAATGAATTTCCCCACTTCCCAGTTCTCTCCATTGGTATGTTGAAACCTTCTACGTCTCAGACAGAAACGTTTGGGATTGGTCCGACTCACCAATGGAGAAAAAAGGAAGGGTGGCGGATTCATTCTCCAACAGGCATTGAAGACTCGGCGGGATTAATCCCGCCGCCCAGGGCCTTCACTCGGTCCCTATGCGGCGGGATTAATCCCGCCGGACGCCAATTCCCTGCGCGGAATCGGGCGGGATTAATCCCGCCGCCTAGGCACTTCAGACAGGCCAATGGCGGCGGGATAATCCCGCCCGATTCCGAGCAGGGAATTGGCGTCCGGCGGGATTAATCCCGCCTCCCAGGCCCTTCACTCGGGCCTTAGTCGGCGGGATTAATCCCGCCGAACGCCAATGCCCTGTGCGAAATCTTGCGGGATTAATCCCGCCGCCTAGGCCCTTCAGGCAGGCCAATGGCGGCGGGATAAATCCCGCCCGATTCCGCGCAGGGCATGCGTACGCGGCGGGATTAATCCCGCCCACCATGTAAGGGATGGTGAAATTAATCCCACCACCCTTCTCAGTTCCCTCCATTGGTATTTTGTAAACCTTCTCCGTCTCAGACAGAGTTAGTCGGGATTGATTCAACATACCAATGGGGTAATGAAGGTTCGGAAATTAATCTCGCCACCGGGTAATGAAGGTTCGGAGGCTAATCCCGCCGCCCTCTCGTAAATCATGCGCTCACACATATATATTGGCTGCGGCATTTTTGAACAGGGATGGGTGGGGGCGGGATTAATCCCGCCGCTTATATCCTGCGGAAGTGCCTGAGCGGCGGGATTAATCCCGCCGCCCTCCGCGAAGGGCATGAGCGTGGGGCCGGATTAATCCCGCCGTTCATGTCCTGCGTGAATTCCCTGGGCGGCGGGATTAATCCCGCCGCTCTACGACAAACCGAAGAGCGGCGGGATTAATCCCGCCGCCCATGGCCTGCGTGAGGGGCCTCGGCGGCGGGATTAATCCCGCCGCCCATCCCCTGTAAATGCCCTGCGCGGAATCCGGCGGGATTAATCCCGCCCATTAGAACCTTCACACAGGCCATTGCCGGCGAGATAAATCCCGCCGCATTCCGCGCAGGGCATGGGTGAGCGGCGGGATTAATCCCGCCGCCGAGGCCCCTCACGCAGGTTATGGGCGGCGGGATGAATCCCGCCGCTCTTCGGTTTGTCGTAGCGGCGGGATTAATCCCGCCGCCCATAGCCTGCGTGAAGGGCCTCGGCGGCGGGATTAATCCCGCCGCCATGGCCCCAACCATATAGCGGCGGGATTAATCCCGCCGCCAGGCAACATAGCGGCGGGATTAATCCCGCCGCCGAGGCTATAAACCTATAGCGGCGGGATTAATCCCGCCGCTCGAGGGGCTTAGCGAGATAAAAACACACACATATATATATGTGTGTTGTATATATATATATATATGTATGTATGTATGTATGTATAGGAGTGTACGTGTGTGTGCAAGAGATAGATAAATAAATAAAATTATACAGTACTGGTACACCTAATATATGTGTGTACATAGGTATATATATGTGTGTATATGTATATCGTGTGTATGCGTGTGAGCGAAACAAATAAAATCATACAGATAAACAAACACACACACACACATATATATACACAGGAGTGTGCGTGTGTGTGCGAAAGATAAAACTAATAAATAAATAAAATTATACAGATAAACACACACATATATATGTGTGTATATAGATATATAATCTATAGAGAAAGAGAGAGAGTCTGTGAATATATAAGCATATATATAAACTAGTGTTGTATGTATGTATATATGTATATAGGTATATATATATGTGTATATGTATATTGTGTGTATGCGTGTGTGAGCGAAACAAATAAAATCATACAGATAAACAAACACACACACACACACATATACATACACAGGAGTGTGCGTGTGTGTGCGAGAGATAAAACTAATAAATAAATAAAATTATACAGATAAACACACACATATATATATGTGTGTATATAGATATATAACCCATATGAATATATAAGCATATATATAAACTAGTGTTGTATACTATTTGTTAATATGCATTGATTATATATATATATATATGTGTGTGTGTGTGTGTGTGTGTGTGTGTGTGTGTGTGTGTGTGTAAAGCAGTGCGCGTGTGTGTGGGAGAGATAGATCAATAAAAAAAATTTACAGATACTGGTACACATATATATATATATATATTATATGTGTGTGTGTGTGTGTGTGTGTGTGTGTGTGTGTGTGTAAAGCAGTGTGCGTGTGTGTGGGAGAGATAGATCAATAAAAAAAAATTTACAGATACTGGTACACATAATATATGTATGTATATATGTATATAGGTATATATATATATGTGTATATGTATATCGTGTGTATGCGTGTGTGAGCGAAACAAATAAAATCATACAGATAAACAAACACACACCCACACACACATATACATACACAGGAGTGTGCGTGTGTGTGCGAGAGATAAAACTAATAAATAAATTTATACGCACACTCCTATACATATATACATACATACACACACACACACACACACACAGATCTCACCTGTGTGCACAGCCGCCGCCGCCGATTTCACAGCCGCCGCCTCTTGAAACCCTAAGAATATACCTAAACCCTAAAGGAATTAAATATATATATTAACCCTAATAGAATATTCCTTCTGAGAATATACTTAAACCCTAAAAAGAATAAAATATAGATTCGCCCTAAACGAATATTCTTTCATTATATTATTAGCGCGTGCGTGTGCGTGGGTGTATCACATACACCTCAAAAATATAAATCATGCAGGGATTTAACATGTGTGTGTCCATGAGAGTGTTAAAGTTTCATGTGTATCAATACATACATACACATTGCATATATTAATACACATAATATATACATACACACGTGTATACACACAGACATACACACATATTAGTACATAATATTAGAGAGACCGAGTACATATTATAGATCATGCATGGTGTATATGTTTGAGAGAAGAGAGACAGTACATATTAACATGGATCATGCATGGTGTGTATGTATGAGAGAAGACAGAAAGTACACATATATACATACAGAGTACACATATATACATGCACACGTGTATACACACAGACATACATACATATTACATGAGTAAATTCATTGTGTTACATATTAGGGTTTAGGGTTTAGGGTTTAGGGTTTGCTCCCAACAAGCTTAATATAAATATTACACATGTAAATTCAATGTGTTACATACAGTCACACAGATTGAGTACATATATCATACATGCGTTGAACATGATGTTTTCAATAAAGAAGCAACCTATTTCTTCAGTTTGGTTTAGGGTTGTGCATGTGTGTGCATATGTGTTTTTGTAAGTTCTTGTAATGCGTGTGTAAATTTATGATTGTGTTTATATATGTGTGCAAAACAAACATCGAATAATTAAAAAATAATATTAATAAACACACTAGGAACATATTTTAAATTATACATAATAATATATGATTTTATCTAATATATAGCCATATATAGTTTTAATAATATATATTAATTTAATATTGATAAAAAGGTTTAACATTGAAATATTCTTGAAATAATAAGAAATTAATTGAGAAAATCCCATTAATATATACAAATGTAAATTAAGTACTCAAATAATTAACTAAATTAATTATCATAATCATGTTTAATATTGGAATATTCTTGGAATAATAAGAAAATAATAAAGAATATCCCATTAATATAAAGAAGATTAATTACTCAAGTAATTAAGGAAATGATATTAATATATATATTATTAAAACTATATATGACTATATATTAGATAAAATGATGTATTATTATGTATAATTTAAAATATGTTCATAGTGTGTATTAATTTAATATTGATAATAAGGTTTAACACATGAATATTCTTGAAATAATAACAAATTAATTGAGAAAATCCCATTAATATATACAAATGTAGAATAATTACTGCAATAATTAAGAACAAGACTAATTTAATTATGATAATCAGGTTTAATATTAGAATATTCTTCAAATATTAATAAAATATTAAAGAATATCCCATTGATACTAGGAAATGAAAACTAAATACTCGAGTAATTAAGAAAATAATAATAATAAACAGACTATGAATATATTTTAAATGATACATAATAATATATCAATTTATTTATTGTATAAGTATATATTTATATATATATATAATATAAATATACTTGAATACTAAGAATGTAGAATATAGTCTAAAATTTCGTAATATTAAACAGCTTGAATCACTTGAATAACATTAAATGCAATTTTAAAATACTCATTGGAACTGGAGAGTATATATGTCAGAGTGTCGGATATTTGTGTCAACTCATCTTAAATTTTATTTTCTGTTCTTTTTAAAAAATTTGAATTTCTGACATATGTATTGTCGGTCTGACATGTAAATTTGAAAATGCATTTAATTTCCCACTCAAATTCAGATCTGGTTCTTTCTCCGGCAAGGGTTTCTTCATTTCTGTATTTTTCACTCTTTAGATCTTCTTTTTTCTTCATAGTGATCATCTCAGGGGCGAGATTAAATTGGGTGCTATTCTTTATAGGAAAGCACGGCGCCTTCAGTGCTGTTTACAAGTAAGTATTATAAACAAATTTAAAAATACTTATAAAGATTCACTCTCTTACATTCTCTCTTAAAATTACAATTTAGGGGTTTAGGAATGCATTAGGATTATAATATATTCCGTTAGGGATTTATCCCGTTTAAATATCCTTTTAACTTAATATTCTAGGTTAACCGGGCCGGCGGGATTAATCCGGCCATTTCTTTTTGGCCTCTTCGAAGAGGTGGCGGGATCTGATCAGTGGCGGGATTAATCCGCCACCATCTCCCCAATGTGCCACAGATGCTTGCTTCTCCGCCGAAAAAAGAGTGGCGGGATTAATCCCGCCACATCTCCCGGGCAATGCTTCTCCGCCACTGAAAAAGAGTGGCGGGATTAATCCCGTCGATAACCTTCTCAACTGATGAAGAGTTACCAGAATTTATTAGAAAGAGTTTGTCGCGGGATTAATCCCGCTAACCATTTTAGGAGGCAGGGAAGGGGTGGCGGGATTAATCTCGCCACCACTTCCCTGTTTTAAAGATTTGGGGACAGGATTTATCCGAGAATCTCTTTTGAAATCATAGTTTTGGAGAGAATGTTATGTGCGGGTTTAATCCGCCACCCATTCCCCGTCGTAAGAATTGTGGGCGGGATTAATCCCGCCGACTCTCTCGAGGGAGTCGGCGGGATTAATCCCGCCGGACTCCCCCGAGGAGGAAGAGGCGGCGGGATTAATCCCGCCGGCTCTTCCTTGTCGGAGGGAGTCCAAGGCGGGATTAATCCCGCCGACTCTCTCCGAAGGGGTTGAGTCGGCGGGGATTAATCCCGCCGACCGTTCCTCGTCGGAGGGATTCGTGGGCGGGATTAATCCCGCCCATCAGTTGTATTAATCAAACATGAGATATTATCTCTAAACATAATTATGTATTATTGCATATGCATATTATTAAGTAACCGTAATTCAGATTTCTTAGAAATATTGCATAAACAGATATCATAAATAATACAATTATTTATGTGCAGGACAATATGTTTAATACTGGAGATAAAGTATGTCTTCTTCGGAACAACGAGATAGTTGGCACTGGAACTGTGGAAGTTCGAGATAATAATGCATCATGTCACAATATTGCCCAAGGATCTTGTGTGTACGTATGGGTGAACACCATTTACAAGCATGTTGAGGTTCTGGGAATGGAATTTGAGGAGGGTTCTCCTGTATTGTGGAATTTGGATGAAGTCAAGGCTGACACAGAATATGCAGAGTCACAAACAAATAGTAGCACGAGTTTACCAGATGATGGCTTGCCTGCTGTGATGGATGAGGTGATTCTCTTTCTTCGTGAGATTGAAGTCGGAAGAGGCATCATCACAGCTATAAATCCAATGGAAGCAGTGTCAGAAGAGAAACTAGGGTCCGACTTCGTGGGTGTAGTTGTGACAGAGGTTTCACCTAATGGCACATTGTATCCTGGATCCCTCGTGAGGTGGCGAACATCTGAATTAAGACGGCAAGATGGTTCAACATATTCTGGGTTGGATTTCAATAATAACAACCCGGAAGAACAACTCATATTTGAAGAGGTTCCTTGCATTGGTCCTATTGTAAGAAAAAGGCGATTCATGGGTTGTAGATCTTCCCCTGCAAGTTTCAGCAAGAGGGTAAAGATGGATCCTACATCTTCCGAAAGTGTTACGAGCATTTCCACGATTGACTGTTGCAAGAAGAAGTGTTGTCAGATGGCAGACCGGAATGAAATTACCCAATGTAGACATGTCTTTCGTATGCTCACCCAAAAGCAAAGGCATGAGTTTGTATATGCTGCACTAACTGGGTGTATTGATGGAATGGCCTCGGACACAGGTTATCAGAGTACATCCATGGTATTTAATAAGGTGGCCATCTGCTTCAAAGCTTGGTACAGTATATACGGGATCCCCACGTTCTACCGTCGGAGGGATGAGTGGCTAGATGGAGCGCGAACCTCAGTTCATGGGAACACTGGCTTGGTCAAAACCCGCTCTCACATCATGGCAGCCATAGAGATACTCAAGGCTTTTGTGGAAGCAAATGCAGACAGGATGCCTCACAAATGCCGAACCACAAATGCAGGGGTCAGGGAAAATCTCAAGGTTTTACCTTCAATCTACACTCAATTGAAACTGTGTGAACATGTGAACAAGTGCCTCAGTTTGATGGGGCTCCAAGCAATCTGCACTGGTACCTTCAACAACATATGGAATACTCATTTTAAGGATGTGGAGATTGCAAAACACTCTAGCTTTTCTAAGTGTGACACTTGTACATCATTGAAGGCTGCAGAGGCTTGTGCAAAAACCTTGGTGGAGATCACTACCATTCAAAGGAAGATGGAGGCCCACATGATTGCACAACAAACTTGCCGGTCTCAGTACTATGCACACCGCATGCTTTCTGTGTCACGCCCATCAGAGTACCTGTGCTTGATCCATGACAAGATGGATCATTCAAAGACCAGCATTCCAAAGCTCTTTGCAACACCAAAGTGCCTTGGAAATGTCATGAAACTTCCGATTTCATTGACAGGTGTGCTAACACATGGACACGGTTGTGAGTCATATGGACACTTTTCACTTCCACATTGGTCTAGCGACTCCAATTTCACTATTGGGTCGTTAGCCATGTGTTTCAGAAACCTTGAAGCCCACTCACAGACAAGTCCTATCAGTGATCTCAAAGTGAAGAAACAACACCTTCAACCTTTACATAATGCTCTCATGAACACGTCTGCACTTGAGGCTACTTGGGAATATGAGAGGCATTGTCAGCAACCTGCACAAAAAACAGATGGCCCTGTTGAGAGTTCAGGTTCAGTGGAGGGATCTAGCTCAAATAGTGTACATGTGTCCTCAACATCAAATAAGCTTCCTCGTCATTTGCTTTTACAGATGGATAATTGTGCAGGCGAGAACAAAAATAGGTAAATCATTTTACTTAAGGGTTTCTCAAGCTCATACTTACTTTTATTTTCTAGATATGTGCTAGCATACTTGTCAATGCTTGTTGCCAAAGGTGTGTTTGAAACAATCACGCTCAGTTTCCTTATGGTTGGTCACACTCATGAAGATATTGATGCGTTCTTCAGCAAGGTCTCCAACTCTACAAAAAGGACAAGTGCACTTACCTTACCGCATATGATGAATCTTTTTGAAAATTGCATCTCCAAAAAAAGTTGTGCTTTGCTTGTGACTGAGGTGCCAGACTTCAAAAAATTTCTCAAGGAGTATATAAAAGAAGGGAGTGATTCTTTAGTTGGTCACCTTGTGCCGCTACAATTCTTTTTCTCCATACGAGATGGTATACCTATTATGCAGTACAAGTTACGGCCATCAGAGCAGGAGTGGTTACCGAAAGAGGGCTTAATGCTCTTCAAAAGTGGAGAGGATGGAAAGCCACTTCTCCCAGAAGGACAACCAGACCCTATTCCATTGAGTGCCCAGCTCAAGGAACAAGAGGTTATTATTGATGGCATCAAAAAATATGTGGCATGGGTTCAAAAATCGATGCCAAAGAATTCTGATAAGGCAACTGGTTACTCAGAACTATATAAGCATGTGGTCAACTATTGGGAGACTGTTGTTCGAGAGTTGGAAGGGCCTACTGTCACAAGTACAGAATTGCAACACCCTTTTGGCCTAAAACAAGGTGGCGAGAGGAGATTGAAATGACATCACTGACAGACGACATAGAAGCCAGTAGTGATGTGGAAGTGCAAACCCCACACTTTGTTGGACAAAGGAACCAAAAACCTAAAGCATACTTTGATTGCTGCAAGGATCTTCAAAAACTAATGATGGTTCTCATTACTCCAGATGCGTCATATAATCAGCCTATTTGGATGGGTCAAATTATCGACACACCTGAAGTAATCACAAAAAATAGTATTGTTAAGGTTGCATGGTTCAAACCACAAAAAAGGCGACACGAGAAGGAGAGCGAAAGATATAATGGATGCCTAGAGAAAACATGGTCTCCCAATCAAAAAGACCCAGCATGTTTTATAAATGTTAAATCCATTCGATATGGGTGGATGTCAAGAAGCGTTGATAAAGTCACGATTAACAAAACTGCAAGGGAATGTATGTTTTCTGAAGCTTAAAGCAATTACAAAATTATAAAATATCATATATTTAATATTCATAATTATTATAAACTCTTTAATAATAGTACCAAATTGTATACTTAACTATATAAATTTAAAAAATGATATGGAAGATTGACTATATTATTATAGGATTTTATATATATATTATTACTACTACAAATTTTTAATTAATAATGTTATATTTAAATATTAATATTTTAATAACAACATCAATATTTATATAATGTACCTCTTATGCTCTTCCTTAATTGTTATATTAGGCAATATATTATATAATTTAATACATTCTACTTTTATAATGTTATTAATTTTTGTTCAATGAATGCTATAATTTATTAAAGGGTAGAATACAAAATAGAATATTCTAAAGAATATTCTCTTTTCAAACATATATTCTAAAGAATATTCCTTTAATATTAGAAAATGCTAATAAATATAGAAAATGCTAATTAAAAT
>PUQB01000439.1:0-184184 GCA_003024785.1 Selaginella tamariscina
CCCTGCGGCTCGATGGTAATGGTACGAAATTTTCACATTTTGATACAGAAATTGTTTTTGGCTGAAAATTTGTCAAAAAATAGTTTAAAGTATGTTCAAATTCATGATCTATTATATAGGAAAGACTGGAAATGGAGCAAATACATTGAAGGTAACAAAGCCGGAGATCAACGGTGAGCACTGTTTGTTATAAGTAAATAATTTTGTAGTGTGTGTGTGAACTATTTGTTATTTGATTCTAGATTGTCTTTTCTGCCCATCTTATTGGAAGTGTTTTATACATACAAGTTTTCCAAAGTATCGTTGTATTATACGGAATGTCACTGTCTATATGTGTTTGTGTGTATTGCATTAGAAGCTTGCTCAATAGATTATTATATATATTTGTTTTATATGACTTATAGAATGTATATTTCACAAGTAATTCTATATGGACGCACACTTTCTGTATATATTCAAATACTTAATATTATATATATATATAGAAAATCGTACATAATACCTTTGTGTCATTTACTATACACATAATTCCTTTATGTTATGATAATTTACTATACTTCTCTTCTGGCAGGAAATGGAACATCTACTAAATTTAATGCTAATGGTAAGTTCTCTCCCTCTCTCTCACACACACACAAATACACACACATACACCCCATACATATGATACATATAAATATCACTTTTTAGCGTCCAGATATTCGTTATGGTATGCGAGCTCCTCATATTTCTACATACGGATATATATATATATGATATGACAGGATATAGATAAGTTAGAATGCTATATATATATTGATTTGCTTATGCAGGAAATGGGGCAGCTACGAAGTTAAATGTGAATGGTAGGCTATATGCATGCATTCAAGTAAGCATAGTATATGTGTGTGTTTAGTTACACACATGCAGACACGTACATACATATACGCTCAATGCATGCAACTATGTTTATATATGTAGGAAATGGAGCTGCAAATGGTAATCTGGCAGTTATCAAAAACCATCGACTAGAGCATTACCCGGTAAATCCCTGCCTCCGCCTCCGTACATCCCACCCGATGGGCTGACCGTACTACCTTGGATGAGAACTTCAGCTGGTCCAAAGAGAACTACAATAAAGTGCATAGGAGCATCGATATATGGAGCTTCGTTCTCAATTTCAGATTGAAACTCTTCCTCATTAACGCTAAATGGTCATATGTAGGCGGATTTACTGAAGAAAAGCAGGTATACACAAAGAAGCGTGTATGTATGTATCTACATTTATTTAAGTGTATACTGTGTATTATATAGATTGCTAGGCGACGTAGCACCGCATCATGGTGAGAGAGTCGATAATGCAGCTTGGTCCGACTTTCATCAAGCTGGGACAATTATCATCTACAAGATCTGATTTATTTCCAGCCGAGTTTGTCGAAGAGCTCTCAAAGCTTCAAGTAAGTGCAAATAACTTTATAAGCTATTTAATCACTAATTATTGAATATATATAATTAATCTAGCATATTAAATTTATTAAGTACATATATCCTCTTTTTCAGGACCGTATTCCGGCATTCTCTCCAGAGAAGGCTGAAAAGATGGTTGAGAGTGAACTTGGTGCACCGATTGATGAGATTTTTTCAGAGTTTGAGAGGCAGCCTTTGGCAGCTGCTAGTCTTGGACAGGTCTGTGTGCGTGTGTGTGCACATAGGTAAACTAATGTGTTTTGCTTCATGCAGGTGCATAGAGCTGTGTTGAAAAATGGAGAGAAAGTGGCTGTGAAGATCCAGAGGCCTGGCTTGAAAGAGCTTTTTGACATCGACTTAAGTATGAAACACAGACACACACTCACAACATATATATATATTATATATATATTATATATATAGAGAGAGAGAGAGAGAGAGAGAGAGAGAGAGAGATGTGTGTGTGTATATACTTTTTAATGGTTTGCAGGTAACTTGAAGTTTGTAGCAGAGTATTTCCAGGACAGTGAATCGAGTGGTCCCCTAAAGGACTGGGTTGGTGTGTACGAGGAATGTGCTACGTAAGTTATGTCATTACTATATAATTATCATTATGATTGTTAATGTTAAATATTGTAAGTTTTCAGGATTTTATATCAGGAAATCGATTACATTAATGAAGGTAGAAATGCCGATAAATTCAGACGTGATTTCAGAAAGACCAAGTGGGTTAAAGTTCCCGTAAGTATTACTGTGTGTGTGTGTGAAGTTTATATAACAACGTTAAATCTTTTGACAGCAAATATACTGGGACTATACAACTAGAAAAGTCCTGACCCTCGAATACCTTCCAGGTAAAGTGATAATATATTGTAGTTTCGCTATAATTTAAACATTGTTAATCTTCCATACAAATACATACATACATACATATATATTGTCTGTATGTATTTTTACAGGTATAAAGATAAACGATCTAGTGTCTTTGGACGCATATTCTGTGGATCGTTCAGTTATAGCTTCTCGAGCGATTGAGGCTTACCTTATTCAGGTAGTTAATCCACGTTAAATACAGAGTATATATATTGGTTTCATACTATAGTATACAGGGTATATATGTTGTGTATATACATATCAAAGGGCATATGTATCTTTACTAATTCAGATTTATCGAACGTAAATGAACATATATTTATT
This sequence comes from Selaginella tamariscina, assembly GCA_003024785.1. Taxonomy (NCBI): domain Eukaryota; kingdom Viridiplantae; phylum Streptophyta; class Lycopodiopsida; order Selaginellales; family Selaginellaceae; genus Selaginella; species Selaginella tamariscina. The sequence continues at coordinate 2,644 of PUQB01000439.1, forward strand.
ATAATGATATAATGACAGATTTTGAGGACGGGATTCTTTCATGCGGATCCCACCCAGGGAACTTAGCAGTGGACCTGGATCAAACACTAATATATTACGATTTTGGGATGATGGAGAGATAAAACCGTTTACCAGAGAGAAACTACTCGAGCTGTTCTACGCAGTTTACGAAGAAGATGCAAGTAAAGTTATTCAGGGCCTAGTAGACTTGGGAGCTCTTTTACCAACAGGGATATGGGCCCGGTAATCTCTCTCTCTCTCTCTGGATATATGCATACATACAACTCTGTATTCAGGTTGTGTGCGTGTGTGCCTGCGCGCGAGTGTGCTTGTTTAATTTCTATTTCATGCAGGTGAAAACTGTACAGTTCTTCTTAAAGAATTTAACCAAGCAGAGACCAGATCAAGCTACAACTCTTTCAGCAATAGGAGAGGTGTATATATATATATATATATATATATATATTATATATATAATAGATAATAATAATGGATATATAGAAGAAGTTAAATATATAACTTATATATATATATATATACACGGAGAGAGAGAGAGAGAACTTACATAATTATATATATAACGTTTTAAACTGTTTACAGGATTTATTTGCGATAGCTATAGACCAACCATTCCGTTTTCCGTCAACATTCACATTCGTCTTACGTGCTTTTTCAAGCTTGGAAGGTCAGTGTCGTGTGTGTGCATAAGAACACATACACACGCTCACACTATATATATATATATAATGGAATCATGATATTTCATTACAGGCATTGGCTACAATCTGGATCCAAATTTCTCATTTGCAAAAGTGGCCCCTTATGCTCAAGTAATAGAGCTGTACACACACAATATACACACTACATTATGTGTATATATATGTGGGTGTATACACACACACACACACACACACACACACACACTCACATACACAGACACTACAATATAGATATTACTTCAGGAATTATTGGACAATCGAGAGACTAATAAAACCTTGTGCAAGAGCTTCAACGCCAAGCCGCTGAGGTATAGTGTGTATGTGTGTGTTTGACACACATAGACATGTACCTGCGTCTGTGTGTGTAACACAAATACTTGAGTGTGTTTATAGGCACGAGACGCTGCAGTAGCAGTGCCGATCAGAGTCCAAAGAATGGACAATTTTCTTCAACAACTGGAAGAGGGTGATATTAAACTACGTGTACGAGTCCTTGAAGTAAGTAATACATAATTATATATAATATGAAGATCAGTAATTGTTACTAATTAACTTATTATTATACACATATTATATTTACAGGCTGAAAGAGCTGCAAGAAAGTCCTCAGTGCTACAAAAAACTACCATGCATTTGGTTGCGGCTGGTACTCTTACAAATATTGGTGTTACTTTGAGCACTCAAGGATTAACAAACTTCGCCAATGCTTCCTTTGTTGGAGCAGGTACACACACACACACACACACCCGTCTTTAGACATGTACGTTATGCATATGCATACATACATATACGTATATGCACACATGCAGTGAACTAAGAATAAGTTGGTATATCCCATTTATATTTGTATGTGCATTGGTTAATTTATAGTGTTTATATTATGTATATACACACAGACACAAATGAAACAAGTGGAAAATGAAGAAAATGCGTAAGAATAGATGTTCTCTCTCTCTCTCTCTCTCTCTCTCTCTCTCTCTCTCTCTCTCTCTCTCTCTTCTCTCTCTCACACACAACACACACACACGTGTTTGTGTGTATTATGTTTATGTTATGCATATACATTATATGCATCTAATGTACATTCACAGAAGACACGCACGCACGCTCTCACGCACAAACATACATATACTCACATGTTGTCTGTGTCATAGGCGTTTTTTCTTTACTGATGTTATATGGGATGAAACGTGTTGAGAGACTAGAGAAATTCGAAGATATGATCAAGTAATAGTAAACTATATATCAATTTATACGGAAATATACCACAGGCTATACGGTGCCATACGATTCAATTGTTTCTACACTTTTCGTAAAGTAAATAAAGGAGCGTGATACGCACATTGAAGTCATTAGCTTGAGTAATTCAAAAATTACATATTCAATATTGGTGTATGCATACATAAGACAAATATATTATATAATTTATATATTTGTATAGGGTTTCGTCATTTTTGACTTTCATATTTACCGTATTTAGACAGCCACCTACAGAAGTACTCTCCCGCACCAAATATATATTATATATATATATATATATAGAGAGAGAGAGAGAGAGAAGAGAGAGAGAGAGAGAGAGAGAGAGAGAGATGGAATTCACACAATATATTGTGCACGTATGTGTGTGTGTGTATTTGCATGGTCCCATATATTAAATGGTTGTGTGTGTGTGTGGATAGATAGATGAAAGATCTATATGTTATATGTAATATAGATGATATAACACGCACGCGCACGCACGCACATGTGTATTTACGTGGAAAAATACATGTATACATGAAAGCTTTACCAAGATAATTAGCGTAATCATATGTAACCAAAGCCCTAATTACAGGACTACATCGTAAGATTCAACTCATCTCCGCCATGGCTATCCGATCTCTGTGAAGATTCATCTGGGCACGCACATACACACACGTACACCACGCACGTACACACACGTATGTGTATTCCTCTTCTTTTACAGGATTTCTACACAGGCACATACATGTAAAAAGATTCATGTATATATGTGTATGATTTGTGTATATTTACATACTATATGCATTAATGTATGATATTAATCCGTTTTTAGTGGTTTTAAACACACCAACATGCTTTTTTCTACGAAATACTTGATTTTTGCGTATAACCCAGTTGCTAGAATGTGCTGAAGATGGAGACAGTTAAGGTTTTAAGGGCACCTATAGTGGCATGTTTAACATGCCCTTTATGCAGTAACCTTCTTGAAGATGCAACTACTATTTCAGAATGCCTCCATTCCTGTAAGTATATGCGTGTCTTCTCACTATTCATGTATCTATGTGTATACATACATGTTTACGTACATATATGAAGAAATTTTTGCATTTGTGTATATGTATGTATGCATGTATAATAGACATATATAATATTATGAATGCAGTTTGTAGAGAATGTATACATATCAAGCTTAGCGACGACGATGCACAATCCTGTCCAATCTGTGACGTTTATCTTGGTGTTGCTCCTCTGGAGAAATTACGGTGGTTTTAAAAGTTTACTCTTTGTGTATATTATGATATATGTATGTATACTATCCATAGATATGGTGTGTAAGCTATATATATAGATACATATATAAATAAAAATATATACGCTTCTTAACATGTGTATTGTTAGTTAGCCCATTATTTACATAACAGTAAGTGCACTTCATTCATACATACACGTGTAGTTCTCAACTTGTATGTGTACTTACCGTATACATATATGTAAATTTTGCATTTCACTCATGTTATCGCTTAAACTTGTCTGTTGATATAACTTAGTAATGACGTATAACATATACTTAGTTTTCTTAAAGTTAACAATGTATAATTTTGGTAATGGTTAGAGCGGATCCTCAGCTAGATGATGTAAGAAACAAGTTTATTTACACCAAGTTTAGCATCACAAAGGAGAGCAGCTGGTGAAAGTCCACCACTTTCAAGAGAAAAGAGAGATCTTTATCATCTCTAGGATTATATTCTGCACCTTCTACTGGTAATACATAATCATACATACATACATATATATATATATAGAGAGAAGAGATAGAGAGAGAGAGATAGAGAAGAGAGCGAGAGGAGAGAGAGAAGAGAGATCTTTGTTTTCTGAAAGTGTTTATCTTCGTTTGTATGTGTCTTTGTATGCATGTGTAATACAATCAATATATAGTTAATGATGTTTATATTATTAGGAAGAGCAAGAAAACTAGGCCTGCACCAATATATACAAGACCACTACTAGGGACATTAGCTCTAGCGAGCTTGAAGAGGATGAAGACGATATTAGGTCTCTTAGCAGCGATTCAGGTACTAATGATGCGTGCGTGCGTGTGCATGTATATGTTTCTGTCTCTATATGTATCTGTCTAGTGAAACACTCATAATATATATCCTACATCTCTCCTCTCTCTCTCTCCTCTCTCTCTCTCTCTCCTCTATATTATATATAGAGAGAGAGAGACAAGAGAGATGTGAGAGCGAGAGAGAGAGAGAGATTATATATCTACTTATGTGTGTACATATATTACGGATTTCTCTAATATGTACGTTACACACTCATTTACAATACCCATATCATTATGTATACACATACATTACACGTGTATATGTCTACGTACATATAATTAACATAAGCATGTTCAGGTGATGGGAGACCATCTCGGGAAGACAAAGGCAAATCAGTGGCTGATATTCAAACTCCATTAGAGTATCTAGCTGAGCTTGCCGAGGATGATGCAGGAAGAAGCAACGAGCCATCTTCATCAGGTACACAACATACATATTTATTCTATACGCACACACACACACACACATATATATATACACATACATACACATTTTGCAGCTGTACTAAAGGCAGATTCCTCTCCTGTAAAGAAAGAATATTCTAAATCAACAAAGCAAAATACAAGGAAAGCACCTGCGAGGAAACGTAGCACTACTACTACGAGTAGTGCTGTCACAGAAGCGCCTGTTAAACCTCCAACTGCGGTTTGGTTTGCATTAAGACCAGCCGATAACCAGTAAGTGTGTGTCTATGTGCATCTCTGTGTTCTGTATTTTTCTCTGCAATATACATGTATCTTCGTGTAGTTGGATGATTTCGGAACTCTCCTTTCGTGTTCTATATATGTATGTATGTATATCTCTGGCATATGTGGTTGACTATGATGTCACTAAGTATATAATGTGTGTGTGTGTGTGTGTGTGTGTGCTGGATTATTAAGGTTATCTAAACTTGTGGTAAACTACAGACCGGTGGAAATTAGTCTTCCTGCTATTTCGACGCCGTACTTAAGAATACCGTAAGTTCTAAACTTTTATCTTGAGAAAGTATATTCTTATGAGAATATCAATATATATTGAATAGATATGAGATAATATCTTACATTAGTAATTTGTTTCGGTAGTAGTGATGGACGGCTCCCAGTATCTGTGCTTAAGAAGTACATCGCCACCAAACTTGAACTCAAAAGCGAAACAGAAGTAAGAACACACACACACGAGAGAGAGAGAGAGAAGGAGAGAGAGAGGGAGAGAGAGGGGGATAGATTAATATTAACTTGATGATTGTAAAGGTGGAGTTAACGTGTCGGGGACAGCCAATTGTGTCAAGCTTACCATTGGAGAAGGTAAAAACATATGGACAGCGATTAAGCCTTCTAATGAGAAGCCTACAAACCCACCAACACTCCAGCAGTTTCTTATGACTCTAACTTACGGAAGAAAAGCCTCCTAAATGCAATTTCTCCCTCCTTTTTGGTAATAAACTTCTCTCTCACACACACACAAGCACCCAAAACACGTATATAACAGAGGTATCTACGCCTCCCTGGAGAATGACTTTGACTAAGTTTTAAGTTGTTTAAGTTGCTTCCCTGTTGATGTTTTAATAGGTTTGGGAAAAATATTTTATATTCTATAGATTATAAGGTATTAATAATATAACCTACTGTATATTTAGGAGTGGAATAAATAAATAAATAAAAACAGCAAAAATCATAATATATTGAATAGATTACACAATATCAACAGCACTAGATTCATTAAGTTTATAATTTAATCCATTATAAAACTTTATATTTCAAAACACCTATTATTTAATACCCTCTTATGTAATAACATGTAACAAATAATAAAAAATGTTTGGTCTTGGCCTTAGGCATTGTCATGAACTGTTTGGTTTTGTCTCGTTAAAGCAAACAGATTAACAAGACCCCATGACTTAATCTTTGATGATGTCGTTCACCTCATTAAGTGCTTCTAGTTTGGCCAATAGAGTCACCATCAGAGTGCCTGATCTCAACGGTGTGTAAGAGACCTTTACCTCTACTGGATGGTTGAATACAGACTCAATTCCCATTGGATACTATAATCTAACTTTTATACTTGGATTTTGGATTTCTATACCTCCTGACTGTGAGACCAACCGGTCGAACAGAGACGCAAGTCGGCCCGAGTGATCCGGGAGCCCGGTGTGGAATGGCCCGCTCGACGGATCAAAGGTACGCCGGGGATAACAGGCTGATGCCCTGATCGACGTTATTGCTCTAGATATTCCTTTAGAATCTTGGAATCAAGCACATGTGATTTAATGTCTTACAGTGCCTAAAACAGTTATGTCTTTTCCAAGCCTCCACCACAAGCGTCATCCCTTGAAGGAAGGACTATCAACGTTTACCTCCATACACTCAAGGAGTTTGTAAGACGGTAATATGCCTTGAAACAACTAGTTATCCCAACATCACATGGTTGAATCTTTGACGTTGTGTTAGGAGGAAGGTAGTATACCTTGGCATTTTTGAGCCCAGGGAGGTGTGCGCATTACAATTGTCCATAAGTAGGACCTTGCAATTTGCTATGCAAAGATCAAACCACTTAATTGATGTGCTTCATGCAACGTGGATTGTCCAATAACCCAGAGCGGAACTTTGTTGGTTCCATCGCCACTACAACAAACTGCAATGGCAAACCACTCTTTGTTCTACTTTTGCCCTTTAAGTTGCTTGTTTGCAAGTGAGCTATCAACCTAACAAAAAACACAAATTCATTAAAATAGAGGAAAATGCTACCTCATGGCAATGTGATTGCTTCTTTCACTTGTATACAATAGAACAAACCAATTCTACCCATATTGTAAATGTCCTTCCACTCATATTAATTAAGAAGTTCTTAAAGTGCCAAAAGAGCATCTTGAACTATTGTCATGTTCACAAATCCACTCTTGCCAAAGCAGTAATAAGACTTGATTGCAAAGCATGCTTTTAAACATTCAAGCTAGTCATTGGAAAATTCAAATGCCTCTAAAATTATTAAAGAAAAATGTGCCCTTTGTCTTCAACAAGTCACAAGTCACGATGATCTCGAATTGATATGTGATGAACCATTGATGAATGCAATCTCCACGCAATGGCATTTAGTTTTGCCAACGGTCGCATTGTCAAGAGCTACAAGTAGCTGAGCAAACACTTGAGGGTGTTTGACACTATTGTTTGGCTGATTTTTATGCCATACTTCTCCTTCACCCACTGAACAAGGTTCATCAAGTGAACCTTGGCTCCTTAACCTTCTTATTGCAAAGTGCCTATGAATTCATATTATGGCACTTTCTTGAGTGGCCTAAGGAGGTAGATGTTGGTGTCGAATCAAAAGCTATTAGGCTTATAATTTTTTATAAGTGGAAATGATGTAGAGTGGGAAGGGAGCTTTTTCTTGTCTTTTTTACTTAAGAGCACAACATCCAACATAGAAAGTTAAGATAGTTTTATGCACGTTCTTTAAGGTGCAAAAGATAATTATTAAGGTGATTTATTAGTAGGTCTCACCTCAAAGGTCCACTCCTTAGTGAATACCTTGGGTAACTAATAATCGTGTATTGGTCTTAATATTATTAAGTAGAAGGTTTGTGATTTTTAATATATACTAGCATATAAATTAAAACCATATAATTTATTGTTATAATTTGTTTTTAACTTTGATATTGAAAATGAAATATGATCCACGTGATTGAAATATATTAATATATTTATTAATGTATAAAAAGATTTAAAACATTGAAATGGCTCTTTTACACATCATAGTCTATAAATTTATATTAGTATGTTATGCCATGGTAGCTTGTCAACTTTACCCTTAAGAATTCAATATAAAAATGAAAGAAACTAGAAGAAGAAGCAATATATAATCATCAATAACTCAAAATCACATATTATGGTACAGCACATCTTCTAGCATGATCTCCTTTTATGAAGTGATGTTATATATCTATATGCCTGGTTTGTGAATGATAAACACGATTGACAATGCAACTTTGCTATTGCAATATATAAGAGTTGGCTCAACTTCCTATTTAAGCTCTTTAAGAGTCAATGTTTATTGTTTTTTATTGCTCCAAGCAACAAGGGCATTTGCTAGCATTGCAACAAATGCTTGTCGTTGACATGTTACTATCCACGTCACATGCCCAATCAACATTTGAATAAGTCACAAGCCTCATCTTTTGTCTCTCACTGGCTTATACATGAGCCTCATCTTTCATGTTCTCAATATACCTCAACACACGTTTTGTTGGTTATAAATGTGCTACAATTGGACAATGCATGTATTTACCTCACAACATAACTTACATCTAGTCTTGTTGCAATTGAAAATATAGTAAGGCTCCCAAAAGAGATCAATAAAGTTGTCTATTTTAAAAAGCTTCTCCATGTCCTTTGTAAACTTGACTCATGTCATAATTGGTGTTAACATGCTCTTGCAATTTTGAAGTCCATATTGCCTATATTAGGAATCAAAGAGTGCAACAATAATAAGATAAACTCAACTCTACTCTTTGCTATATCTTGTTATTTACAATGTTACCACATATTTACAAAGTTACTTACTAATTTAGCTAACTAGAATATTTCTCAATCCTATCTTCTAAAATATTCTTCTCTAACACTCCCACTTAACTACACCCCTAACTTTTTCATGAAGTCTTTATGCATCTCTCTAGAAGCACCTTGGTGAGCACATCAGTGATCATTTGCTTGGATCTTGAACTTTAGCAATCTTGCTTCCTCCTTCGTCACAAAATGATGCTTCAACTCCATGTGCTTCACCCTCCCATGGAAAACTAGATTTTTCAGTAGCTTCAAGTAATTCTCATTGTCGTTATAGATCCTTGTAGACTGATTTACTTGTAGCTTCCCCATTTTTTTTTTCATGTATCTCAACCACAAAGCTTCTTTGGTTGCTTCTATAATCCCCATGTATTCTCCTTCGCATGAAGACAGTGCAACTACTTGTTGTCTCTTGCTAGCCCAAGATGTCATAGTTTTTACTATGACTCGACCCTTTACTTTGGACGTTGACTGTTGTTACCTACTGTACTATGTTGATGGACCCTAGATGTAGTAGGAAACAGGCCCGCTTAGTGCACTTGGGTATCTGGTGATGGTCCGGCCGGGTGTCATTAGGTATTTGCAGGAAACTCTAAGCGAAGCTAGAACTTACCTTCTAGAAACCCACCCCCAATTTTGACGTCCCGAATAGGCTGATTGGTCTTTGCAGATGAGTTCGGCGTGTTAAGTAGGGTTAGGAACACCCTAGGGTTGACCTAACCCTAGGGTTGCCCTAACCCACGCCCTAAAACCCCCACCCCCTTGGGTAGGGTTTAGGGGTAGGAGTAAGGGTGAGTTATAGGCTCATATTGCTAATTTATCTAAGGGGCTAGAATTCAGTGCCAGCCCACTAACACAAATAGGAAAAGAGGGGGGGGGGGGCTCCGTCACATAAATAAGGTAGAGTATACGTAGGAGAGCTCCTGGGTTCATGAATGAGTTCGTTGCTCTTCTGCCGGTGCAAGCTTCAGCTTGTGTCGTTAAGGTACAACCCTCTGTTGTGCCGCCCTAACTTCCAGATGCAGGGGTACGTCCCACCTTCGGGGTAGCTTACCCTTAACGTTGGCGAATCCATGCCTGGGAGGTCTTGTCGGGATGCACGTTCCAAGAAGCAGAGGTTGAGGCTTGTCTCCAGCCTCCTCCTCCACGTCAAGCTAGGAGCAACACTCACAGCTAACAGGCACGTTCGTGTCCTTGTCCAACTGTGGGTGGGTCTTGTTGACAGGTTTCCTTACCTGGTCTGAGGGTATTGAGGGGTTCTAGAGTTGGCATTTAGGAGCCACGTTTGTGGCACTTGGTGCAACTCTTGAATCTAAGGGCTATGGCATGATAGCCCACATCGGGAAGGCAGTGTCACATGGAGATGTGACACTGGGCTAAACGTCACATGGTACAACACCTAGGCACGCCCTTTGGGGTTATGTCATGGGCTTGTCGCCAAGGGGTTGGATACTCTAGCAAAAGACATGCTTGTGCTTGCACTAGGGTGCTAAGCCTTGGGCATCCGCTCAAGGGAGGTTAGGTCTCATAACTAGGTGTGCTTTGGCACACTTGGCTAGGGGAGTGTTCTCCTTGGAATTCAAGGGTTGAACAACCTAAGCTGTTAGCAGAGCCCTTTCGTGAGGCACTCGCAAGGTCATGTGCTTAGGGTTATCCCAAACCTAGCCTTAGGGAGTTTGCTTAGCAGAACACTCGTGTCCGCCTACGGCGCACACTCGTGTCCTCACTAAGTACTAGCCCTAGGTCTAGGGTATAACTTGGCCACTCAAACCCTTAGGGGTTAGTCGTGGTTCAGGGTACCCCTTGTCGCCCTAAAGGGGTTGTACTCCCGGATGAGGGTGATTCCTCAAGGGGTAAGTGACGATGCCTTAGCTCTGTCAGGGGTATGTGTGGAACACACGTCTCCTTGATGGGGGTTAGGGCATGAGCCTGTCTAGGTCTTCTAGGGCAAGACCCTAAGTCAACTAGGGTTATCCCTCAAGGGTTTTGGGGGTAGACACTCTAGGGAGACTTAGGCTAAACCCTAAGTCAACTAGGGTTATCCCTCAAGGGTTCTGGGGAGACATTCTAGGGAGACTTAGGCTAAACCCTAAGTCTCCTGTCCACTTGGGCATTAGAGTCTAACCCTAGGGGTCGTTGGGGTTGTTCTGGGAAACTTAGCGTTGCTCACACAGGGTGATGACGCCGAATGGCCACCTGGCAGCCACGTGTTGCCACGTGTTGGCCCTTTGGGTTAAAACTCTGACACAAGAAATAGCTACTCCACACTTGATGAAGCAATATCATGTGGTTGATCTTCATGTATCAGGACAACCGCCCCAATCAACATTGCAATAGCCCACATATGTTGTTGTAGAATCTCCCATGTAGCAAAGGCCAAAGATGATTGTGCCCTGTAGGTATCACTCTCTTTACACCTTCCCAATGTTGGTTGCCAAGATTATGTAGAAATTTGTTCAAAACTCCCACTGAGTTTGAAATATCTAGCCTAGTGCACATTGCAAGATAAACCAAGCTACCAACTATTGAAGCATAAGGAATATTCTACATCAGAATCTTCTTCTCTTCATTCTTTGGCTCCATCTCCTTGGTTAGCTTCTTTCCAGCTAGTGTAGGTGTAAGAACAACCTTGCAACTACCCATCTTGAAAAAAACCTGCTTCGTGTACCTCTCTTGCTTTTAACTAAGATTCTCTGATGAAATCTATCTTGGGAAATCTTCAAACCCAAGATACATTGCAGCTTGCAAATTTGTCATGTTGAACTGCTTCCTCATCAAATTCCTTATTGCCACCACATCCTTCTCCCCTTGCAAACAAGAAGTAGATCATCCACATACAAGACAATGATGATCCTTTGGGTACTTGTAGTTTTGGTGTAAACTCCATCGTCAGCTTCACTTTTCTTGAAGCCATAATTATCAAAGAACTTGTTGATCTTCTAGTACCAAGCCCTCATACTGTACTTCAATTCATAGATGGATTTCTTTAGCTTGCACAATTGATGCTCTCTCCCAACTTCTTCGAATCCTGGAGGTTGCCTCATGTCACCTCATGCTCCAGATCCCATGAAGAAAAGTTGTCTTCACATTAAGTTGATGAAGCTCCAAAATCCTCTTTTGTTGCTATCACCAAAACCATCTAATGCCTTTGGTCTATGTGTACCCAATCACCACCAATCTCGCTCAATAGTGCTCCACAATACCATCCGCATTGTACTTCTTCTTGAAGACCCACTTGCTTCCCACTAGATTCTAGAAATTCCATTGTCCACCAAGATCCACGTCTTGTTCCTTCTCATAGACTCAATTCTCTCTTCCATAGTAGCTAGCCATTTCTTTGCATCAGGTCCACTCAAAGCCTCCTTCAATGTGTGAGAATCACCATTCACGACTACCACTGAATGTGTCAAAAAATCCCCAAAATGTTCTCGTGGAACCCATCCATTGATCTAAGTGTGGAGATGTCTTGCAAGAATCTTTTTTGTTTTGGTGCTTTGGAACAGATGATGACTCCCCATGTTGCTATACAGGTTCTTCATGTTCTCCCTTTGGCTCCTTGCACATCCAACTGCTTCCCTTGCTATTGATCTTCCACAGAAGGAAGATCTCAAGACCTGCATTGTCATGCTCATCAAAGATGACATGCCAACACCTTACCACCTTTCGGTGCTCCACATCCAAAAGTTTGTACCCCTTGCTACAATCACAATAGTCAACAAAGATGCATTCCCTACTATTATCATCCAACTTGCTCCTTGTCTCCTTTTGAACCAACCTCCAAGCTCTGCATCCAAAGATTCTCAGCTTGGACAAATCACATGACTTACCACTCCATGCAGATTTTAGTACAACATCTTGCAACGATCTAGTTGGAACTCAATTGGTAATGTACATAGATGTGTGCACGGCTATCCCCAAAACTTTGGGTCTAAATCCTTATGCTTCAACATGGACTTTACCTTCTCCACAATGGTCTGCATCCGTCTCTCCACAACACCATTTTGCTTATGATCATAGGGAAGAATGATGCCATGTTGTTCACAAAAGCTCCCAAAAGCCTTGGATGTGAACTCACCACCATTATCCATCCTCAAACATTTAATCTTGTGTCTAGATTCCAACTCTACTGCAGCCTTGAACTGCTAGAATATCCCAAACACCACTTTTTTGTCGCATGGTGTAGATTCAACATTTCCTGCTAAAATCATCCACAAACAACATGATATACCTTGCACTTGTTAATGATGTTTGCTTGGCAGGCCCCCACACATCCCTGTGAACCAACTCCAAAGGTTCCTTCGCACAACTTTGACTCCGCTATGGAAAGGGCTCACAATGTTGCTTTCCCAAGATGTAACTTTTACAAATCCCCAACTCATAGGATTTGAAGTGCCCATCTCTTGCTTAAGCATTGGTCTTAAACTTCGTTCATTAAGGTGCCCTAATTGTTGATGGCATGTGGATAGCTCCATAAAATCTTTCTTTAGAACTATTGTAGATGCCTCCAAATTGGATGCCTCGAGCTTGTACAAGTCTCCACTTTTGTACTTTCTCCAACAATGCACTTGCTACACCACAAATTGGTCTAAGAAGTCGCAAAAGATGTTGTTCATTATGTGTTGGAACACGGTTGGGGCATTTGTAAGTTCGAAAGGCATCACTATGTACTCGAAGTGACTATACCTTGTATGAAAGGCAGTCTTTCACTCATCGCCTGAATTCCGTACAAGATTGTAGACCCTCGTAAGTCGATCTTTGTGAACACCTTTACTCCTCGTAGCGGATTGACAAGTTCTGGGATCAATAGTAACGGGTACCAATTCCAAATGATGACTTGATTTAAACCTCTATTGTTCATAACCAAACACAAACTCCCATTTTTCTTCTTGACAAAAAAGATAGGTGCCAAGTTGTCCTCGATGTATTAGCAAAGAATCTCCAATTCTCTAGGTGACAATGCATAAATCGGTCCGAACGGTGGAGTTTTCCCCTCTACAAGATCGATAGGACAGTCGTAGGACCTGTGAATAGGAAGAATTGCAGCCTTGTGCTTATTAAAAACGTCCTAAAATGAGTGATACTTGGATGGCAAGGAAGAAGTAGGAGAAGGAAAAGGAAATTGAAAAACAGGAGAGTCAATACATGAGAGGTAAAAGAGGATGTAGGAGTTACTTGAAAAGTAAAAAGATGAAAAGGAGCAGGATCAATGGCAAGTTCATGCATAGTAGTGGTAAGAACGCAAAGAGGAGAAGGAGGGAGCTGTGAATGAAAAAGAGGAAGGATCTTGGGAGATGGAACAGAAGCAGAGTAACAGAGAGAGACGGGATTGAGATCCAACTAGCAAGGATGCCAAAAGGCCAACCTTTTGTGCATCAGTTGAGTACCAGCGTGGTTGTATGCAGATCAAAAGCTTGATTTAATTTAGGAAACCTTGAAAATCGACGCGATTGCCATTGAACTTCTCTAGCATGCTGATCTTTGGCTCTAAAGAAGAGTTTGATGGAGAAGAAACCACAATGCTTGAGAGAGAGCTTGCACAACAGCCTTGGAGGATGTATCAACAGCTGCATGCGCTGCGTTGGTGGAACCTTGCAGATCTGTGACCACTTGGTGCAAAGTGGCCAGCTCATGAAGTAACATTTGGTGCTCGCGTTGGAATTGCTCAAAATCTAACATGATCCGTGAAAGAAAGAAGAAAAAAAAAGCAAGGGAGAAAACCTAAGGAAAAAAAATAATTGAAAATCGGGGAGTTATAAAAGGAGTTACTATTAAATTGTCAAGCCACAATCCAAGAATAAGGAAGTTTGATTCAGGAGTAGAACAAGGATTAGGAGCATGATAGGAACTAGGAACTAAGCCATGATTCAAGGAGGCTTGACTCAGGAGTATGATAAGGACTAGGAATAGGAGCAAGACAAGAACAAGACAAGATTGATCGTAGAAAGACTGGTGTTGATAATAATTGATTGTACAACAATTAGGTCGGAACTTTTATGCTTACAACTTCAAGAGCTAATATGGTCACAATCAATACATGGTTTGTGTAACTCGAACCATGGTGTGCCAAGAATAACTGTGTACTGAAGATTATAGATCATGTTAAAGAAGATTGTGCATAGGTTCTCCTAATGTGACCTATACTGGCTCGGATTCCTCAACAATTGCCAGATGCTACAGGTCTAGAATCCATGACTGAGACTGGAACTTGATATGGTAACTTCTTCAACTTGATGGAATGCCAATGAACAAAATCATGATCCATGAAACAGGCATTGGCTCCAAAATTTAGCAAAGTTGAGGCAATCACCTTCTGGCCTGTTGTAATGGAAAGCTAGGCTTATGTTGCAAAGGACTTACTGACTCGAGATGATGGGATGAAGCCAACTATGTCCAAGGATTCTTAGTGTTTAGGATGTCCAGCCAAACGGCTTGACTTTGACTAGACTTACTCGTTTAACTGCTCGTCCAACTTATTAAGGACCTCAAAACTGTTACTCCTACTCAAGGGCTTGGGACTTTGGGGAGGAACATGGTCGATCACACACCTGGGACTGTAGGGGTGGACATGGTTGATCATGCACCTGGTTTTGTTGGGGCAGCTCATTGCAATATGACATGGACCACCAGATAAAGACACAAAACATTGGTCCTACGACGATGCTTCTTTGCTTCGGTCAAGGGTCATGACGTCTTGCTTAAGTTTTTTCACATTCCATGGGAGCTAGACCATCCATAGGAATAGAAAAATGAATTGGTATCATGTTGGGTGTCACTGAGGGTGATGTTGTTGCTACTGCATACTTATGTATACTCCATGGGACGGGGTGCTTAGAGACATTCAAAACGCTGCTCAAATAATCGGTTATCACATCATACAACATAACTAATGGCCATATGGAGTCTTTGGATCATCATGGAAAGTCAAAATGAAGTCCTTAACATTGTTGTGAAGACCATGATGAAATTGATCTATCAAGGCTTCTTCATCCCAAGGAACATCACATGCCAAAAGATGGAACTCGAAGGCATACACAGATGCTAGACAATTTCCTTGATTGAGTTGACGAATCATGTTGATTGCCATATGAGTATTGTCTATGTCACCAAAATAATTCTTGAACTCTTTCACAAACTCCTCAAAATCATCAAGTAATGGTGAATTCTTTCCAAAAGAAGGGCAAACCACACTTGTGCAATTCCTATGAGAAGTAATTCGACCAACCCCACCTTCAAACGATCATCCGAATAACGACTAAATTCATACAAATTACTAAATAAACTTGATTCATGAATCCACGAAATTGAGACTTTGTCCCATTGAATTTCTTTGGTAAGCTCACCTTTGGTTCATTTACCACCACATGAGCACCTAGCCTTGGCAACTGTTTTTGTAACTGACCAATTTGCCTTGTGAGCTCATTCACATGTTTTGCTAGCCTTTAGCCCTTCTTCATAAGGTTTTGCTTCTATTGTATCCATTGTGTCTTCTCCTACTCCAAATCTAACACCCTAGCATATTTAGCATCACTTAATCATATTCTCATGTTGGGCTGTCGTGATACAATTAAAACACAAATGGATATGAAAGGAAAATTCTGGTTCAAACTATTAGAAGCCAAGGCCTAAAACAAAAAATTTAACAATTCTTTTAAATTAAAAACAAAAGAACAATGAGAATTTACCCCACAACTAATGTTGAACCAAAATACGTAGACCTTATCCTAACATTCTTTAAATACCCCTTCTTATTTGAAATATTCTCTAACATCCAATGATCTAGAATCTTCTAGGATAAGATTAAAATATTTTAGCATTTAATGTTCTAAAATCTTCTAGGATAAGATTGAAATATCCTGGTACATTCTATTGGTTCATGACACTAGCACAAGGTAAACGTCGTGCAACACTTAAATTGGCTTCCATCAAACTTCAAAGTCATTTTTCCCTTGCCAGCAATCCTCAATCGATGCTTGACTCCAACTCTAACGGTATGCTTCGTCTCCAACGGTTGATACCCCTCAAGCATTTTTTTATTGAACATCATGAAGCGGGTGCAACATGAGTCAAACCACCATGACTCATCCTCCTATTTGATTAGGGCATCTACAGAACACACAAACACCTCAAATGCAAAGGTTGATGCCTCACTTCCCAAATCCTCACCATTGCTCTTATTCCAATTTACACGCAAAGGCATGCTTGTTATGCTTCTTAATGCTCTTGCCCTTGTGCCCAAAATCTGCTACATGCTCCTTTTACTTCTCCTTCAAAAAATTCTTTTTCTTGCACAGACAAAATCTTGCAATATGACATAAACGCCACACTTGTAGCACGTCACGTCCTTCCACCATGAGCTACTAGCCTCAGATTTGTCCATGCGTTCTTCTTTGAGTAGAAAGCTTAAGCCACAACCGATCCTTTTCCTTCAACTGTAGATGCCCTGCGAGTTCCTTCCCAGCAAATCATTGGTCTTCAAAGGATCCTTCCCACTACAAATCGAGATCCTCGTCATTACATAGGACGGAAACAATTATATCAAGATCGTCATTGCTAGCAAAGTATCTAGAAGTTTTACCTACAAAGTTGTATTTAATTGAGTAAACTTTACCTTCATCTCACTCACATACTTTAATGGATCCTCCCTTCTTGCATCTTCTTAGTGAAGAATCCTTGGAATTGAGCTACTTGATAGCTAATGTTTTTCTTCTCATAGGCATCAAGCACTATCTCCCACGCCTTAGTTGTATCCATTGCTTCATCAATTGTTCCCAACTGGGAATCTTTTACATACTGCAACACATTCTTAACTTGAGCATCCTTTTTCTTCCACTATTTCTACTTTGGATTAGTGAGATCTGATGGGCATATAGAGGTTCCATCAATGATCTCCCATAGCTCTAGCTCCTCCAACATGTTTTTCATCTTGATCTTCACATTCTTGTTGTCCAATTTGTCAATCTTGAACTTCAACTCGAAATTCTTCCCATCTTAGCTACACAGTCCGTCGACAACACCAAAAGAACCCCCACAAGCTGAATCCCTCACAAGATCAACACACACTCTTCACAAAAAATAAAAATAGATTACACAAACTCTAATACCATATTAGGAATTAAAGAGTGCAACAACAAGAAGATGAACTCAACTCTACTCTCTACTTTATCTTTTTATTTACGATGCTACCACATCTTTAGCTAACAAGAATATTCCTCAATCCTATCTTCTAGAATATTCTCCTCTAACATGCCTAAGCATTTTGTCAATGTATGTTGTTTATGTGAAATTAATGCTTCCTTCATAGTGATCTCTTGTCATTTCTATTCCCAACAATTGAGAAAACTAAACTTAATATGTCATGGTGTACTAGGAACTTTTTAATTATTACTCACTAATAAACAATCATCCACGAATACAACTAGTATACAAAACGTTCCTTTTTCCTTTCAAATGTATAAATTACCATCAAAGTGCAACTTTGAGAATCCATTCTGGGTTAAGAAACCATGTATGCGAGCACTCATACAATTATTAAGAAGCATGTTAAGCTCATATAATGCTTGTACAAACGAGTCCTTCCCCTTATTAAAAACTCATGGGGTGCTTCATATAAACTTCCTCATTTAAGTATTCATTTAGAAATGTTGTCTTCACATCCATGTGATGTGCTGACAAATTGAATTCCGTCGCAAATGTTAACAAAGCTCGAATCTCGGGGGGTTTGCTATTATAACTTGGGTAAAAACCAGGTATGTGCACCCAAAGGGGTTAAATTCTTAAGTAAAGTGTAGGTATGGTATACTTAAGGGGTTTAGCGTCATAGTTCTAACCTAGTGAGTTGACTACTTGGGTAAAGATTGTGGGATATGTGGGATATGTGGGCAAAAAGACTCAAGCATAACTAGGTCATTATGACCAGGGGCCTTTCATAACCCTTTGCCTAGTTGGCATAAGGGAGAGGGAAAGGTTGTGACATTTAAGGTTTCTCTCTGTTTTACTTAAGATACTTGTAGGGTTAGGATGCAATTGGTGATCGTCTCTTTATTCGGCAGTGATGACTCATATTTAAATATTGATATTCTTAAAATGCAATCTCCCTAGTTCTATGAGAAAGAAAATGAAAATTGATCTTGAAGATATTCTTCTTCAAATTGGGTTCTTTTAAATGTACAAGAAGACATAAAAACAAGAGATTAAATAGTTTTTAGATACTGCAATAGTTATTATCAAATGAGTAAAAAAGCAATCACAAGTTGAAGTGATTTAAGAGGTATCAAATGAGCAACTTCAAATTCAGGTATGTATGTGTGTGCGGGGGATGTAACATATGACACACACATACTAACACATACACACATTAAGGCATAGACAAGTTAATGACCACTTTTCAAAATTCTAACCTAGTAATGAAATCAAAACTTGCTGAGAAGCAAGGAGAAGTGGTCGAGCTTGCATATGCAACTCTTTGTGATGAGGCTAGAATGGATAGGTTTCAAGTTGTAAGTAGTGATGTAAATGAAGAGTCAAGCTTCTCTATATGGTGCATTGATTGTTGTAAGAGTATTGATAAAGGGCAAAACACTTGAGACACTTTAAAGAACTTCAAAATTATGCATTTGAAGTATAAAGTTCATAAAACAAGCTCTTGTAAAGCATGCAAAGTCAATATGTGAAAAGGTTATGTCTAATCAATCTTGTTTTGGCTCAATATTTGAAAAAAACAAGAAGCTTGTAAAGAAAGTTATATCCAAGGTTAATAAGTTTTGCAAGAATAAATATTATGATTTTATTTTATATGAAAGTTTAAATTTTAGCCAGTTATAGAAGGTGAAGATATAGATGGCTTATTAATCCCACAAAGAAATATTTATATCAATATGTATGTGTAAGTGTGTGCATGACAAGGATACAAATCTAATATGTTATGGTTAACACATATAGGATCCTATGCACATAACATTATGGAGTATTTAGAATCCAAATCTCACCTTATTGGTATTACTTTGGGAGTATAACCTCTTTAGAATGACAAGAGGTACTCTACATAACAAGATGTACTATCTATACAGGTCCATGAATAACCCTAAGGGTTTGAGTGGTCAAAATGAAGAGAGAGAGGTAAAAGGAAAGCTTTGGATGATACTATTTCTAGTCAATTTAAGAAAATAAAAAGTTATTAATATTAATCAACCTCGAATTAAGTCATATTTGACACGTATATATATCATCATATTATATATTTTTTTATATGTATTTGTACATATATTTATTTCTTGATTTTATTGGTCTACTTCTAAACCTGCTCTCCCAAGTAGTAAGTGTTAGGTGTCAAGACTCAATTTGTTATAGTTTTTACTATGACTTTACCTTTTATTTTAAAGTTTAATTGTTGTTACCTACCAAGTTGTGTTGACAACCTTACATATAGTAGAAACAAACCTGTTTAATGCACTTGGATATCTATTGATGATCAAACCGGGTGTCATTAAATTTTTATATAAAAAATTAAAGTTTGATTTCTTGGAAGGCTTTTTACACCATTCATGAATATTATTGGGACACAGACAAATTAAGGAATAGCATTGGCAATAATGTTTAAATAATTAATTATTATTTAAATTGCACAAAATGTTTTAATATTCTAATCAATAATCACATGAAATGAATTATTGAGAACAATATGTGGGGGATTTTGGTAGTGTAAGTATAAATATGGCAAATAAAGTGTAGATTCGAAACAATTTTTGTATGACTCTAGAGGTGAGGCAAGTTGGCAAGCATAGCCAAGCACCAGGGAAATAGTAAAGTACTTTGGAAGTGTGGTTAGTATTGAAGGAACATTTAGGCACACTAGGAAATGTGAAAAAGCTTGCTTTAACAATCTGTAATGTAATGTTTGTGCAAAAATACCACAAGAACATGTTATAGGCAAATGCTTGGAGGACAAGAAAGAAGAGGATTTTGATTAACAATAAATGGCAACCAATTGGATCATTTAAAAATTAAGGAGTTCTTAACTCAGTCATGAATGTCCACTTTTTAGTAAGAAGGCTGCATAGGATAGTTGCAAAGCTTTGATGTCATATAATAGCTCTTCAACGCATGTGAGAGACTTGAAGGCTAGTGTCTCAAAGGTTTTGGGAAAGGGGATATGCATAAGTTTTGTAGAGACTTGTTGAAGCACACAAAAATGGCAAGTTTGAAAATAAAGCAACATTATGAAGTTTTTTTTAGATATTGTTTAAGCCAAGTGGAGGCAAGATATGGAGCAGTGCCACTAAAGAGTTGTTTGAAGCAGTGCATATATTTAAGGGGATACACATGCACAACTTCTTGAGTTTGAGCTTTGGTCTCAACAAAAAAACGAACCATTAAAAAAACCTTGAGCTATATGCATGAAGATATTTGCAAATCTTACAAGTACACATTGTGTGTGTATATGTTTGTGTGTGTGTGTGTGTGTTAGAAGACAAAGTCCTTATTTAAGCAAAACAAACACATAGACATGTACTTTCAAATGACATGTTTATCACAGTATACCATACTTTTAAGGATGGTTTTAAACACAAAGTGTATGTAATTATTGTGGAAGATGAGACTCGGAATTAAGCAATGTGTGCGATTCTTTATATGGGTTTGTGAGCTTAAAGGGGATAATCACAAGTGTGTAGGGATTTTACTATGTTGATGCTGGATAGGAAGGTTATAAAAACATTGCCAAGCTTTTTAGAATTGTAACAACTCAATGCCAATTCACAATTTGAAGAGATTTTAACATTATGGAAGCAAGAGTTAGAGGGTGTATTGGGCCCTATTGTAGGACATGCTTCGTATGGAGATGGCCAAAGAAATAAGCTCATGTTGCAGTCTTACACAAGACCAAGAAAAATCTCTTTACACTGAAGTGGGATGGTTAGGTTTGTGTTCTCTCTCTCAAAAACAAACACACACACACACACATTATATATATATATATATATATATATATATAATGTGTGTGTTGGTTATAATCAACCACATTGCTATAGTGACTAAATATTTTAACAAGAAGAAACATAGTTTATGCAAAGGAGATGTTGACATGAAAGGTAAGCAAAATTGCACAACGTTTGGCATATTAGAAAGCTCAAGCATGCTTGTGTAATGTTCATAGTAGAGAAGATACTAAGAGGGAACAAACTCAAGCTACACATGTAGTGTCTCTTTACATTGATATACTCTTGTCACCCCATTCTAACTTTATCCATGTGTGACTATAAACCGTTCAACAATAATTGAGACTGAAAAATATAATAATATGTATATATATGAACTATATCATGTAAATTACTATTTTATTTGAATTCTTTTATTTATATTATTTTATTCTATATAAATGAATATAAGATCGTGTATTTGGCAAGGTATGTGAACATTATACACAAGTTGTATAGAGAAACTCTAAGAGAGTGGAATGTGCTTCAATGCGTTATTCTGGGAATTCGGTTCTCATAAGTTGCAACTATGATCCTCCTGGTAACATTCCCACACACATAATAGTGTAGCGATATTATAAATAAATGAGATTTATTAAACTAATATGTATCATGTTGAGTATATATACACATACCTACGTATGATTAAACATTATATAATCTTGTTTGTTAGAGACTTTAAATGATGATTATGTGTACATACTTATATAGTTGTGTGGGTGGTGTAGTGGGTCATCACTCTAGTCTCACACATTAGAGGTCCTTGGTTCAAACCCGGGCTTTTGGTCGGACAAACTTCTTATTAAAAATGTACGATGACATTTTAAATGTTTTGATGAAAGCATATGTAATTACAATTTAAAAATGTACGATGACATTTTAAATGTTCTGATGAAAACATATGTAAATACAATTGTAAGTATATGTATTGATATAACTTATATATATTAAAACACAAATATTTGAACAATCCTTTTTAAAATGTACGATGACATTTTAAGTGTTTTGATGAAATCATATGTAAATAATCCATATTAAAACAATTATAAGTATATATATTGATATAGCTTATATATTAAAACCAAAAAGGAAGTCACTTTATACATAAGTTGTGGTAATGCTTGAAAAGAATGTAATGACTCGATGAATTTGAACAATATACCTCGATTGTTCGTAAGATTTAATTGTCAATGGTACATGCAAACAATCTTATCAACTATAACTTTGTCTCTTTAAAATTAATTATTTACGTTGTTAACATAACATACCACTAAGTCACAAATATATATTGATTAGATCTTGGTGCTGAAAAATATTTTTGATTTATTATAAGAGTTTCAAAAAAGGAAAAATAAAAAAAAAATCAAGTTGATATATTTTATAAGTGTGTGTGTATTGTTTTATAACATTTTATATGTATTTGAAATATATTAATAATATTTATTTTACTAATAATAAATATTTACATGACCAAAAGTGGGAGTATATATATATAAGTGGTATAAGATTTGTTTTTACGTATGGTAAAATTACTAAAGGATATATATGTTTTATATATTTTATGTGGTATTTTTGGGTATAATAATAATAAAAATTATTTTGAATATACTTGGCATAAATTTAATACAATGTGAGTTTGAATACTTTATCCCTAACAAGATATCACATTAAAAGTTATCACAAGGAGCATAAAACATTTAATTATTTCATTAACTATGAAAGCATAGACTAAAAAAACTATTGAGTTTATGTATATGGTTTAACGGTTGAATTTTATGGTGTTATACACAACCGCGTTACGCCTCATGTGTGTGGAGTGTCAGCCTGTCTTTTTTAACCGACTTTATTTCCTCTTGCGTAGTTACATTTGTCTGGCCCTTAATATGGGTTACGGTTTTACCTTTATTTCAGTGGTGGTACCCTTATTCATCCCACCTTAATTTTATACACATAGATGTACATATGCATATCTTCCTGCTTGTGTGCGTGCGCGTGATCAAATAAAGCCTGTAGACATGTGTTTGTATAAAAAATGCAACATGCATACAATGTCCTGCGTATGTGAGTTTACCATATATAATAAACTATACATATGGTATTATAAACATTATAATATAATACGATACTATTGTATCCAGGAATTTAACTGGCAATTTTATTTACCACCAGTGATTTAATCTACTTATATATTATTCACATTATGTGTCCTGCAGAAGTTCACGAGCCCTCGTAGTTTCTTACACTTGTCACAGTCCCAAGTCCCCATAACTGCACTTGTGCTCAAGCATCTTACGAAGATTCTCACAGTTTCTGTAACCACATCTAGAATTCCTGCACTTTCTGATATGCTCCACCAGCTTGACCGTGTCCCTTGTCACCCCATTTCGAAACCCTAGCTGGTGAGGGTTCCCCGTCTTAATCTTGTCATCTTTATAACAAACACTGCAGATGTTGTACACCTTACATGTCTCGCAATGAAATCCCACTTTCCTGCATTTCGCATTTGCAACCACAGCAAGTTATTTATCTGGATTATGCAGATAATGCACGAGCATTGTCGATGAGTATTTAGCCCTCCGCAGTGTATCAAACTGGTAGTAATTCCTTGGCAATACCACAGGAAATTATCAGCTGTACCCAAAAGGCACCCATCTCTTCCCTCATCTACAACGTATTCTACATCATCACCCTCGTGCTGCAGCTCTACTGTAAGGAATTCTTTAGAGAGTTTCCCCTCTTCCTTAAACTTCTTCATTAGTGCCCAATCTCTCTTATCTTTCCCCTTACAAACCCACAAGGTTTTCGTCGTACTTCTCAAATGCTTTATGAGTTCCTCAGCTCTCCCAGGCCAGTAATCGCCATAAAAGTATGGAACTTGTGTAACAGATTCTTCTCCCCCAAGGAGGAAGGACTCTTTATATTGCACCACAATGTTCTCCTTCATTGCCTCCTCTAGCACTTTCTTATACCACTTCACCAGCTGCTCGGCCTTAGGAGTCTTCTGCGACTTGGGATGACGATAAAAGATGTAGTCCACACCTCTCTTAGGTGGAGAAACCCATATATGAAATCTCTTGAATCCACACTTTTTGCAATAATCCAAGTAGGCGATGGGATCTCACGGTACACAAAGGTTCTCAATGCATCTCCACTGCATGTCCTCACATCAGACGGCTGGAAATACTTGACGGAATCCAAATACGAGAGATACACACAACGTTGATTCGGTTCAGGACAATCCATACCGTATTCTTGAACGTTAGCATATACACAATCTATACCTTCTTGTTTTTGGAACAAGAGCACGCCCTGTAAAATTCTTACTAGAGATTTTGCAGAGAGAGAATGAGAGAGAACTTCTACCTTTGATTTGTAAGGGAACTCAGAAGGATAATTGAGATCGCTAACCAGCTCCGAGAAGAGGGGTTCAACTTGAACCTTCTTATCCATTGAGACAACTCTAACTACGTACTTTTCAAATCCAGGAACCTGGAAATATTCAAGTTGTTAATATACATATATTATGTATATACGATTTGATTAATACCTCATAATAGCTTCTTTCTTGTGCATGAGCACGTTGTAGCCGCTCTTGTTCAAGCTTTCTTGTCAGTCTTTGTTCAATATGATCGCTCAGAGGTGTTTTGAGGAAGGTCTTTGGCTCCAAGAATATTCCATAGAGCACCTTCTTCTTCCCTTGGGCAGCATTGAGCGCACTTATATTTTTCCGTCCAGCTCTTGTTTTCTCTGCGATTGTAGAGTGCACAGATTTGGTGTTGCCATGCATCACACATATCGCATTGCACCCACTGTTTAAGTAGATTTAATGTCAGACCAATACACATACATCACACACACACACACACACGCTTTAATATGTGTATAACAACACTTACCATTTCCTCTCTGTCTTCAAAACCATGTTTATGTACGCGCATGCAAGTCTTTGGAATTGCCAAGCCAATATCAAGCTGGATAAGGTCTTCATCATGCTTCTTGTAGCACTTCATGCAGATATGATAGTGAAATTCACGGACAACAGCTTCATAATATTTGACGTTTTTGGGCAGTGGATTCCAGCATTTAAAGCATATTACCATTGGCAGATCGAAGAGCTGTTTGGCTTCACATATGCTGCATTGTCTGTCCTGTTCAATCTGGAAACATATTAAAAGTATAAGAACATGTGCCAGGCACACGCACACGCACACGCACACACCTGTCTGTTTTGCTGAATTTCATTGGCTTGAGCAGTTTCCATTATGAGTCGCTTCCAAGGTGGCTCCATTTGCAGTTCAAATTGCTGTCCTTCCTGCTGAATTTCATTGGCTTGAGCAGTCTTGATTCGCTTCCGAGGTGGCTCAATGTGCAGTGAAGGTTGCCGTTTAAGCCGCTGTCCTTGCTTAAGCTCTTCCTGTTGAATTTTATTGGCTTGAACAGGTAGCTTATTGTGCAGTTTAAACTGCTGTTCTTGCTTCCTTCTGTTTGCATTCAGGTTGCCCTTTAAGCTGCTCTCCTCGTAGCGTATTGTGCTTATGTTTAAGTTCCTCTTGTTTGCAATCATGCTGCTCTCCTCGTTTTTCTTGAAGCTCGACAAGCTGCTGCAGTTTGCACTGCACATACTTACATACGCCACAAGTAAACTTTACATTGCAGTACCGATAATGACGCAACAATTGCTTAGATACAAGGCATTTCGGATAGTTACAGTTTGCTGTTTTGCAAGATCTCATGTGGTGTAGCAGCTCATGAATTTCTTGGGGCACAGAAGATATCACAGCAGCAGACAGAATATGTAATAACCAGTTTCTCTGCCGCTCATAGTTAGCTTCTACATCCTGCTCGTTCTTAAGATTACTGTTCATTGTTCCATCATCCTCGCGACTACACATCCCCAGGTTGCCCTAGAAATAAATTGTGACTTGCAACATCTGCAAAAAAGTATTTACCCTAATTTAAAACTAAAGTATATAAATACTTTATATATAAAAAAAAGGTTTCTAAGTAACCTCGTTTAATTAAACTTAATTAAATATGACATACTTAAAGGTGTTCTAGATTAATAAATTTTAAACTAATTTATTTGATTTCATGTCTTTAATTTTATATATATATATATATATAAATTAGGGTTTACTGTTCAAAAACTTAAAATTGTTAAATTTTATTAATATTACTAAACAAAAATTTTGTGGATGTATAACTAAATAAAGTGTGAATATAAGTAAATCAATTGTATATGACTTAGATAATAAGTTTAAAAATAAAAAATATATATACTTAATATCTTATCTTTATAATATATCTTAAATAATATATTTAATTTAGATTTTATTCAATACGTAGTGTGTGTTAAATTTTAAATAAGTTATACTCACATAATAAAATTACATTTTAATTAAATTAAATTTTAAATTCATTTTAAAATTTAATTTAATTACATTTTAAATTTTAAAAGAATGTATGTTTTAGGTAGAACTGTGAAAGCTATGAAGTGTTATAATATACCAAATATGTATGTACTACTCTGTATGTTTGCCCTTAAGTGAAGGGTACCTATTGTTGAGGTATTCCTGTGACATCCCTGGGGATCAAAGTGAGGAGAAACACTAACAACACACAGCCTGAATGAAAACACTGATGCCCAGGTTCTCGAAGTTTTCCGACGAGATGTCGAGTGCAGAAGCGAGTGCTGCCCCGGTAAAAGAGCTGATTGTTCCACCGAGGTTGTTTATAGACATGAACAAGGCAAATAGTGTACCTTCTATCCCCGGTGGGCATATCTGCCCCGAAAACACCAAAAACGGCATGAATCTGCAAATCAAAACGTTGTGTGTCAGTGTCTGTGTGTGCGTGTGTGTGTTGTAATGTGTTAACAGATGCAGTATAGAGTTCGCATGCAAACGCACTATTTCTGTATCTTAAGATATAAGATCTATGTTTGTTTATTTACTGCCGAATGAACAGTTACGCACATGAGACACGCTCTATATAGATGTGTGTGTGTGCGCGGAGTGAATAGTCCTATAGACGACTTATGATACTATATCTCATAAGTATCTTTAATAAATAAATATGCGAAATACACAGCACAGAGAGAGAGAGAGAGAGAGAGAGAGAGAGCGTGGTCCTATAGATGACTTGGGAAAACTATAAATATGCTCGAGAGAGAGAGAGAGCCATCAAAATGTCATATACACACGTATACATATGTCCACTATACATATATCTATGTTTACATATATGGGCCTGCATGTTATACATATGCACTTCCTCTCGGCAAATTCTCATTGTCACATACAAACATGTTATGAATAGCTATTTCATACAGGTTATCTTACACATGCAACCAATGGATATTTAAAACACAAAGACGCACACACACATCCAGGCTTACTTGAATTGGTTTACAGCGTCCCCAATAGCTGATGCTCCCATAACAAAAGCCTTATCCGGAATTCCAATATGTTTATTCAGTCGACTCACCAGAATAACATCAGTAAGTGTGAGAACCGCTAGACCAATATGAACCCACCTAAAAAATTTAAATAAAACATGAATAAACCATCTTATTAATAATATATTCGGTGTACATATCTTTACCAGAAGCAACACTCTACAACACCTCCCCTCTGTGCTCATATGCATATGTAACAGAGGGGAGGTGTTGTAGACATCAGAAGCAAGACTTTCTACAACGTGCTCATATGCATATGTAATACACACACCTGAAGATTCGTCGGAGAGGTATTCTCTTAAGATGATGGTTATATAAAAAGGTACCAACCATTAATCCCCCCAACCAACTACACGTGTAGTTCCTAAGAAAGAGGCATCCAGCTTCAAGAAATTGGTTTGATAATAAAACATAATAGTTGATAAATTCGGTACTGCTGACTGTGATATCAAAAACCATAGCATAGGTCTGTAAGAACATCAGTTCACAACGAGTATACGCAATATATACATTATATATAGTCCCACACACACACATACATCTCTCTCTCTCTCTCTCTCTATCTATCTATATCTATATCTCTATCTATCTATCTATCTATCTATATATATATTACCGGAAAATTGAAGGCTGCCGTACTGCATGCAAAAGTGAGACCCATGCCGATTTGAAAGTCATCTGCTGGTCATGGACTTTCTCTTCTTCGGGCTCCACAATCTCTGTTGTTTGAGGAATACTCCTCTTCCTTCTACGAATATGCTGGTCAGCTGGAGCTTGGTCAACCTGTTGTTCCTGGTGAACTTGGTCAGCCTGTTTACTGCTAAGTTCTTCATTTGATGGAGATCTTTGAACCTCTATCCAGTCTTCTTCATCATCTGTTAAGTTATCCGTTAAATCTGTTAACTTCTCAACCATCAAGTCATTTTCCTCAGTTAAGTAGTTTTTCTCCGTTAACTGTTCCTTTGTGGCACCATTTCCCAAGTTATTGTCGCCTAGAAACGCACAAGCCAAAAGTTGTAGTAATGGAAAGCTGTTCAGCAAAGTTCAGTAAACAATCTCTGTGTGTGTGTGTGTGTGTGTGTGTGTGTGTGTGTGTGTGTGTCATACAGTCGTCTGATTAATGAAACTAAGCTTAGTACCTCGCAAATAGCATGAAAATCCCGCTGACGTGAAGCTTGTCAAGTGCCACACCACCAATTATACTTCCCAGTATCCCGCCAAATGCCATTGATAGCCATGATATTGACTGTAAATCCCCAGCAAATTCCGTTCTGAATAACATAAAGAGCCCAGTAAGAAAACAAACATCTATACATGCTCTCCCCCGCCCGCCCGTTCATATAATAAGTATAGGAATGTTCATTGTACTATCACTAATATCAATTGTTCTTCAAATATGTACATATATAGTATCATGATGTCATCTAAAAGCATTATATAATGTTTTACACCTATGTTCCGCAAAAAATACAGTTATTCATACTACTCAAAATATATGCATGAAGAATACATACACATTAATATACATACATACATATACATATATATGTGTGTGTGTTTGTGTTACATATGTTTTGGTTCTACTTAGACATGTATAAAGAGTACATATGAATATATAGATACATACATTCTACCAAGCTTATCAATGGTTTACATAACACACACACACACGCATACTATACCTTTCTTTTCTGGCTGTTTCAGCAACCATTGCATCCACAACGACGTCTGCCATTGCTGCTCCAAAGTTCTGAATTGTCAAGAGCATGATTAAGCTAGCATATGACGACCTCGCATATTCTGCGGTGCCAAGTACAAGCCATGGTATGAAACAGAGAACGCTGGATATTATCAAGTATGGAATCCGTCTTCCACCACGTATAGGCACACAGTCGGAAAAAATCCTACACAGCAACATAAGCTTAAAGAGTACATACACATACATAATAATACACATACACCTCTGTAGAGGTTTGTTAATCTAAGATAGGTTCAATTCATACATACCCATGTGTAAACATATAGAGATACTCATAGAGGTTTTGATAATAGAGGAGAGAAAATACCAGCATAAGCTTAACTTAGAGGACAGAAAATAGCCACATAAGCTTAATTCTTACATACACATGTAGAGATACATATGCACAAACACATACACAAAAACATGTACATGCTTATGCAGAAGTTTGATAATCGGCCATAAATATAGACATATATACATATGGTTAATCAAAACCTATAGTTTAGCATACACATATATACATATAGAGATTATACGTACCCGTATAGAGGTTTAATACTCCAGGGAAGAAGTGAAATAGACATGACAAATTGTGAAGCAGAAGGGCTGAGCTTGAGCTCATCCTTCATCTGGTATGAGACACCCATCCATGCTAATGATCTGAAACCCTATAAAACAACAGAAAGGTTATGTATATGCGTGTATATACATATATACACGCAAATATACATATATAAATATATAAACATAAACAGATTAGAAAAATCATAGATTTAAATCATTTTAACCTGTGTCCAGTAAATTGAAGTAACTAGGAGAAGAAATGGGATGCCAAATGTGCTCCTGAGCCTGAAGATCCACCTCATTCTTGCTTGCTAGTCCTGCCCTAATTTTTCTGTCAATGACTGACGTGTACTAGTCTATTTGGCGCTTATGTAGCCGTGCTTGACGTGTCATATTTCCGCACCTGACGTGGCAAATTTATAAATATGCTTTCATATTATAAAAAGAGATTAGGATATAAAAAATGAGGTAGAAATTAGGTCAAAAGTAACATTAACGATTCATATTGACATTAATAATATTATCAATTTCAAATTTAAAATGTAATTTATAAATTTTAATATTTCTTTTATTTTAATGTTAGGGATTGAAAATAAAAATCCCTAATTAAATATAAAATATTTAAATTTATAATTTATATATTTAATTATATACAATGTAATATATTTAATATAGATATATAGCATGGTATGCATACACGTAGGGGAGCTACTAATTAAAGCTAGATACGTCTGAAGAAGTCTTAGTTTACCTTTCAATCCATTAATTTAAGTTAAACTGCTTAAATACCCGCTAAACCACGCGGTTTTGGTTATCTCCTCCCAGTTTCGTGCCTCGTTTCAGAGCGGGTCTACAGTTTTGGTTTCAATTTGCTGCATGTTTTTTAAGGTTTGACATTTGACAAAATATATTAAATAAATAATATAAGTTTGACGCATTCCATCCAAATATACAGGACAGTTGACTCTCAAGATTTGCTGATTCTATGTATCTTGGTGTTTGTTGAATTGTCTGACTTATATATATTCTACACGTATACATATGTTATATATACGTGTAGAATATATATATATATGTGGTCTTTCCAGGATACTGTTTGCCTTGAGCTCCAAGCAATGTATGTGTGTGCGTGTGTGTGTGTGCGTTTGACAATTTAGTTAAACTCGCGGACACGAAAACGTCTTGAAGATTGGCATTAAGATTCCAAACGCTTACGTGGTTGTTAAATAAGGTGTGCATTCAAACACATCATCTCCCAAATTAGAAAACATTAAGAAAAATAAATAAACAAATAATCAACTGCAGAACCTTGTAAAACTTTCTTTTGAATTTCGGTCGGATAAAGTTAATGATGTATAATTATATTAAATTTTATATATGTAGACTTTACATTCTTTAATTAATCTCAGTCCAAGATATGACTTTTATATAAACAATTGATTTGATTGTTATTAACAGTTTGTTTTAGCTTTAAACAAAACTTGGTTGTTGTTAACAATTTTCTCTACACTTGGAGAACTATATGCACAAGTTACTGTACACCTCCCCTCCATATACATACTGCCGAAAAGAATTGTCCAGCCTCTTATGGACAAATCTGTACAAACGGAAAAGATGAATTTTTTACCTCCACCTGATAAGAAAACATAGTTTAGATAATAATATATCGTATTTATCTATACATATACACTATTTACACCGAGTATATACACGCACACGTAAAGATACGTACATGTAACGCGGAGTGTTACATACGAGGATCGTGCTGGTGAGAGGATTCCAAGGAGAGACTATTTTGGAGCTTCAAAGAGCGAGAACGACCTTTGGATTCATCGTGTGAAACGGCTCCGATCTGAGAGTCAATATAATGACTATTAGTTTCTAATAAATGTTGAGAAAAAGTATAAGCGTACCATCTCAGCCGTAAGATCGACCCCGGTTGTAGATAAAAGCTTGACGAAATTCTGAAAGTTCAACTCGTTTGGACGATAGTGACCACTATGTGCCTCGAGGGACTGTTTCAAAGACAGACAACTTAATATGTATACACGGCGTGTGTGTGTGTGTGTGTGTGTTTAGTACCTCTAAAACGCCATCTTTAACAGTTAATCGACCAGCAGCTAATGCAGCACCTCCTGCAAGAAAACTTGAGTGCTGAAACCTTCCTTTCTCCTTCTGTATAAGCAAGCATACGTAAGAGAGAGAGAGGGAGAGAGAGAGAGAACGGACCTGTCCGACATAGAGTTTCTTCTTGGTACTCACAACGAAGATCAACTTGTCGCCTTCCAAGAGCTTTTTGCTCTGCTTGTACAGAAACTTGCCATTCTTAAGCACAACCTCGTACTGTTTTCTTTCTTTCTGTTAACAGAAACATAAGGACACACAAACACACACACAAGACACTAAAACTTACTGGTCCGAGGTATACAATCTGCTCTTTGGCAAGTTTGGACCGAGGAATTTCTCCCAGATCCAGATCCTTTCCTTCACCATAATCAAGCCTGCATTTCTGAGTTGTGAGTCATATGTTCAAGGTTTCATATAAGAATGTGTAAACACTAACCAGTAGAAGAAAGACTGCCTAGTATCACTATTGTTCCACACCTCGAAATACGGCTGTAGATTGTGCCCGTAGCGGTGTGTGGCATCAAGCTGCATTTACATTTACATAAGAAATTATCTTTCGTTGCAAAATGTACTTACCGCTTCAAGCCAGTGTTGAATCGCAAGGTTGGTTGCATTATCATCTTCTTCCGAACGACCTCGTGTTAACTGTCAAGAACAGATATCATACATGTGTGTATGTGTAAAAGAGAGTTTCCATTACCTTAGTAACTTTCTTCTTGAGGCGCGCCCACTTTGCGGGCACGCTATTCTCCATCTCGATCATGTTGTTCTTCATGAGCACTACTCCTTCGAGTACTTTCCACCTGCAAATGAACGAATCAGATCAAACTTGAATTTGGCCAGAAGAAGAAAGAAGATTTAGCTACCATTGGGCAGTTATTGTATCAGCTGGACAACAAGGAGAAGGATTCGAATCCGCCAGAAATGTAAAGGCCTCCCTCTTGCTCGTTATCGACAGTGTCTGCGCGACTGCTGCTCTTGTCATATCCACGCTAGAACCGATCTAATCGAAGAAGATAGAGAATTTTTGAGCGATTGAATATGTAATTGGGAAGAAAACACTGAATTGCTCCAGAGTCTTCTCAATGCGGCACACAATCGAGCAACCCTAGAAAATGTTGAGTGTGAATGAGAGAGAAAAACAGAGAAATCCTGCGGCATATAAAGGTAGGAGGGCGAGACTAGATAGTCAGCGCCCACAGGCCAGGCGGGAATAACGGACGGCAGAGATCGGCCGGAGAAACCCCGACGGCGATACTCCATAGCCATACCTCCTTCCCGTTAGGGCTTTCCAATACTCCGCGTCAGGGCAGGGAATATCCCGCTGGTTTGAAAAATTCGGCAAAAAGTATGTGTACAGGTGTCGGCATCCATATGTCTCACGACAGCCACCTCAAAGCCGGACCGTGATTGTTTGCGGCTCTTGATGAATCGTACGTCTCGTGTGTATGGGCGGACCTTTGTATTCAAAATCCAACTGACCTCGAATTATCTAGATAAGACTGCGTACATATATATAGTATTATGGACTGAAAACACTGCATGAAAGTTATGCGTGTGAGCTGGGTTGAACACTTACAGTAGAACACAGGTAACCTCTACCATATGCACACATATACAAGTACACAGTTAATATCGATCACGTTTATTGTTTTTCTTCGAAAATATATCATGTCACTTTTTATTTTAGAAGTGGTAATTATTTAGATGTTACACGGGAGGTAACATCTCATCGGACCATGCTGCATGTTGGTACGGATCAAGATTGCACATGTACGGATGGATCCGTATCTGCAGTGATATTACACGGGCGAATGATGGTGTAGTTGACCACGGCCTGAAATAGTACAGACAACTTTTATGTGCTTGATGCATGCGCCTTTTGGTTCAAGTCGTCGTGCTGGCATCCAGCCTGTCATGAGAAACTTTTCTTCAAAAGTCAACATTTTGTAACTCCTTTCTGCGACCTGGGGTATATTCTTGTATCATTAAAAAGGCGCTAACAGCAACAACCCCTTTGTCCAGAAGATTACTTTTGAATTCCTAGGGCACACGTGGCAGTCAGCATCAGACTTTGCTTGCACATAAAGCTTCGTAAACGTTAACACGGATTTGAACATGCTTTACAAAATAAACCTTCTACGGTACTTGAATTCCGGTCTCCCCTTCTACAGATATATATAGTCATAATGACCGGTGTATCTGGATATACAGTTGTTTGTATATGTCAGATTCAGTATCAAGACTAGTAATATGAATAGTGAGAATATATGAGGTTGCTGCTGACCCTAGACAATTAATCTGTATATGCATTGATACGTCAAATGGATGAGGAAATGCTTCCCTCATACAACATTCAATGCTTCACTTTTTATTTATTTATTAACGAAATAAATAATAGAATGCAATCGATGGTGACACCGAGGCAGCACCATCTAGATCAACGGTGGTTCTGTCTAAGGTGGACGCGTAAACTTTGAATATGTGCGGTGAGCCCAAAAACTAGCTTTAGGGCTACAGAGCTTATAAATGTTTTTTAATTCAACGGTCGTGGTTGCATTACGCGTACCAGATTGTGGAAAGGAAGAAACAGCAGGTCGGGTTAAAAGAAGTCAAGTTTAGGAAAGTTTTAAGTAACCATGATTGTAGGGTTTGAATGTTTATCACTCTGACTCTGTACCCTTGTCAACCTAGGCTATATACTAACCAGAATTCGTACCTATTCTTCAAATTTGAACGTTTGTGCATTGGCATTTTCTATAAAGCTTAGACTGTAGCGTATTCGCACTCACACTCACTGGCGTAGACTTTAGAGAGAGAGAGAATTCATACGTACGTGGTGGACTAATGAACTGATTATTTATGTTAATTAACATCAATTAAACAGTTGTTTCCTTGCTGTCTATCGTATATAAAAGAAACTCAGGCACACTTACGTACAGACAAAGAGATTCCATCAGATAGAACATACAAGTCTTCATAAGTACACAATTTACGTGTGTGTTATGTTGCGTGTTTGAGAAGTCATATTAATATATATATTTTACTTATTATTAAGTAAAATTTAAGAAAATTACATATATTCTTCCGAATTTATCGTATCAGATTCTGCAATATTTTTTTAAAATTATATTTATCTTAATATTACTATTTTATAATAGTTATTTCTAAAAATAATATTTTCTTATTTGACTAATTTTTTTCAATTTGCTACAAATTATATATGTGTGTGCATGTATTCATTTCATTTCATTCTAATTTGTTATAAATTAAATTTGGTCATTCTATTTCTCAACATAAATAAATAAAATTAAAATAAGATGAAGTTTTAAAAATATATTTTATTTTTGTTTAATTATTTTCTTAGATTTTTATATTTAAACGTTAAAAATTTGAAATGGTAATTTTAAAATTAAAATTATTTATCTTTTAAATTTTTATATGTGTCACACGTACTGAATAAAGGTGATTTATAGATGATGTATAATAGATATATGATATTGCAATATATTAGCATGTTTTACCCTTAAACCCTTTATGATAGCCTAACCCTAAAACAGGACATTAGGGTTCTTCTTCGTGATGAACAGAGCTTTGAGGGCGCTGCGCACTCACATTCGAATTGCGGGGCATCGATCGTTCTCTTCTGCTCCAGATTGTAAGTCTCTCTCACAATTCCATTTCTCTGACCTTCTCTGATTTTGCAATTGCATTTAAAGCTGCGCGAAGTCATATAAACGAGCATTCTTCAGCTTTTACAGATATCCTCAAAGGCGTTTTGAGGCCGCACCAGCAAGGTATATGTATACACCGACATATACACATATATACTGAATGAAATTTTGATATATACACAACACACACACCCACACATACACCCACCCACATACACACACACACACACACATATATATATATGACGAACACTTATTATGTGCATGTATTATGGTATCTAGCTCTATAAAATGCATACAATATATAAGCAAACATATTAAGCTGCTAACTAATAGATTCTTAGACGTATCTACTTGTGTGTGTTTCTGTATGTGTACGTATATGTATGTATAGAGAGAGAGAGAGAGAGGTGTGTTGTGTGTGTGTGTATCTGTCTGTGTCACACACACAGCGAATAAATCTATATACACATACATAATACGAGTTCTGTGTATCTACTCACGGACAAACATATACACGCATTATAGATGTTTTCTTGATAAGTTACCTCATTTACATATATTTACGGAACCCCATGCATATATATACTCACAAAAAGGTTTCACTTGATTGCTATATATGTGTATGTGCATGTGTGCGTGTGTATAGAAACTTCTTCAATGCAGGCTCATTGGGATGTAGAGTGCTATATTCAAGCACCAGAGAGGCTTACCGACATCATGAATTTAATTTCCCTTGGTGTAAAGTTTCAGAGCATCAAACCAAGGGTAAATGTTTAACTATAGCTATACACGTATATACACACATTTACATGTGCATTCTATCCAGAACCTATTCAAAGAGTGTTTATTGCTACTCCGAAAGAGGACGAGGACAAGACAGCTGTGATCATCTCATTATGGATCAAAAGACTATGGTTGCCAACCATAGCTGTGGTAACTGTGGTAATGGGATGGCAATACCCCTTAGTTTGATCGTGAATTTGCTACTTCTCGTATGGAGCACCAAGCCTACACCTGCCTCCATTCACGTTTGGCTCGAAGAGGTGTGGATGTGCGTGTTGCGTGCGTGCGTACGCGTGTGTTGTCTCCCTTATTCAACAACCCTTGTGGGTGAAAATGCAGAGACGGATGGAATCTGCAACTCGGAAGAATGGTTTGGAGAAGTTCAAGGATCAGGTAAAGGTTCACATTATGTATATTTATAAACATAATGTATAGTTCAATACTAAACTTTGCAAATATGTTTATATACAATATATATACTGTGCGTATTTGCAGATTAACTTTAATCTGGTGAAGCATATACAAGTTGAGGATCATTTACTGTTTGTTTGGCGAGGGTGAGCGGTCTCACCGAGTCTATGGTGCTTATTGGGATCTTGGGGATTGGTGGGTTCTTCATTCCTCTACAGTTTTCTTAAGGTACTGAATAATGCATTGTGAGTCTACCCTTTGTACAGATGGATTGGTTTTATAAACGATCTCTCTCTCTCTCTCTCTCTCTCTCTCTCTCTCTCTCTTCTCACACACACACACACACGTCAGCATAAGACATATAGTTGAAAGATATCATTAGAAATTTGGCTCCTCATATGAATTTTCTAATATGCCTGCATAAAATACTAATAGTTTAACTCCATTAGCAATCCCTCATCTTTACTTTAAACAAATGCACATGTATGCATTAATATGATTATATTGATGTGTGTGTGTGTGTGAAATTTATTTTAAATTTCTTCATAGATGTGTATGTACGTAACTTTAGAAATATATATATGCATATGAATATTTTGTAAGTTTTCTAATATTTTTGTAGCAATTACTAATTATTTTGTATTAAAAAACACGCGTGTATATAACATAGTTTATCTTTATATTCTCAATTACTTATAATGCATATTATTGAAAATAATGTTTATATGTTCCTTTATACATATGGAAATTATATTTAATTTTAAATTTAATTAAGATTTTAATAGTATTTAGTAATGTTTTATAAAATTAAAGGATTGATGATGATTGTATAATCATAAAACATATATGAAACTTTTCTCGCAAAGGCTCTGGGTTATTTAAAATCCAACGCTGTGGTTACAGGATTCTTATCTCTGTATTGGAGATTCAAACTATTTTTAAAAATATTTTTAAGTATCAAATGTTAAGGTTCATATTTTAAACTATATGTTAATTAAATAATTAATTTTTATTTCTCTTAAATTTCGTTGGTTATAAATAAATTAATATCTTAATATTCTTTGTTTAAATATTAATCAAATTAATTGTTTTTAACTAAGAAATATTAATTATTAAAATAATAGTAAAGGGACAAAGTATAGATTAAACTTTATTTTAGTTGTAAGCTTTTTTTCATATGTTAATTATAAAAATAATTAGTATATCTTAAGCTAGTTTAGATTTTAAACTTCTTTTAAAAAAGACAATTTAATTAGTAAATTACTTTTAAATATTTGGAGTAAATATTCTTTTAATGGCATGTGTGCTATATTAATTCACTATTTTAAATTTTAATATAGATATACATGTATATATTTCAGCCACGTCTGTATTTAAGGGTATTATACACATATGTGTATTATATTTTTGCTACACGTCATTATTTAACACAATAATACTATATAAATATACTTAAGAATAAGTGTAAGTTGTAGTTTATATTTATTATAAATAAACTTGATTAACATGGTATTGAGATTGTCCTGTTAACCTATTCCGCCAAGATCCAACAGTCTGTCCAACAGTCTGGATAAACTCGACTTCGGCATTAGGAAAGATCCTCTTCATCCTTGCAATGAACACGCCATTATAGATTACGTCCGGGTGATAACCCCACAAGTCCAACTTCACTTTCTTCACTGTGTCCATTGTAGTCCACCTTATGTAAAAACTGCATAAACATGTTGGTAATCTATATATAAATATTTCTTATATACTCACCTCCAGAAGCGCACATGTGATTTCAAGCTCCTCAATGCTCTTTTGATTCTTTAATACTCCAAAGAATGTTTTTGTGCTATTGTACTGAAGTTAGTGAACAGGTGAAGGCTTTTCAAATCTGGTAATGTGTTTATGCAGTGGCTGGAAAACACGAGATCTGTCTGGTATAAGCTTAGCTTGTTGAGCTGCTTAAGTGGTGGGAAGGATGGGAAACGCTTGTCTTGGATTACTATCAAGCTGTCTATTGGGGTGCTTAAACACAACACTTGCGTCATCCAATGTAAGATGTCTCAAGTTCGGTGTGTAGATTTCTAACGTGCGTCCTTTGTATTTGAGCTCGATTAGGTTTTCCGAGACAAGGTGAAATCCTTGGTGCACCTTGCGTAGAGAGTTCTAACTCTTAATCCCGGACAAGCGAGTTATCTTCTTATAAGCCAGATACTGGCAAGTAACGAAAAACACCGACTTTTTATGCTTTTGTTCACCGGGAGTGCCTCTAGATCGG
This sequence comes from Selaginella tamariscina, assembly GCA_003024785.1. Classification (NCBI taxonomy): domain Eukaryota; kingdom Viridiplantae; phylum Streptophyta; class Lycopodiopsida; order Selaginellales; family Selaginellaceae; genus Selaginella; species Selaginella tamariscina. The sequence goes on from PUQB01000439.1 coordinate 42,251, forward strand.
ACCATCTAGCGTTCTTCTTGTCTTCTGGCCGGAAGTCGAGGATCAAAGACTCGAGGTTCTCGCAACTGAGTACGAGCGGGAAGAGATCGGAGGTTTCAATTGTGTCCCCTTCAGTGAACTGCAGTGTGAGGTTCTTAAGGGTGGTCTTGAAGTGGTTTAGATTGCTGAGGATGGTCCACATGTGGAGGTCATTGGAGAGCCCAGAAACACATAGGTTATTTAGCTCGAAAGAGATGATGCTTGAACTGCTTGCTCAAAACATATGCAGTCTTGGTGGTGTAACTGCACCGCGGAGCTGTATCCATGTTGATGTTGATGTTCCTACCATCCTGTAGATAAGAACCACATGTGTGTGTGCGTGCGTGCGTGTGTGTGTGTGAAGAGAGAGGGGATACTTACCTAGATGCTCGTCTCCACTCACTGGATACACCAGCAATGGCCAACCTGATTATATAAACATTACTTCTAGAAAATATACCTATATAAAATCATCTGCGTGGCGGTCAAAATATCAGAGACGATATCAGATGGAAACATCTCGCACATATGGAACTAATGATACTCGCTTATATCATACCTTTGTGAAAGGGACTGCTAGGATTAGGCTGGATAACTTGTTAGGGCAGAGTCGCCATGGCAGATTGGAGCGATGTTGCGGCTACAGATCTCGTATCGGAGCTCTTCCGGCGCGTCTCGTAGATTTAAGGCCGCAAATGTTTCTATATATGACACAAAACACATGTATGTATTTTAGTATATCTTGCACGATCATATGTATTATATTTAGATTTAGCAGTTCATATACCATTTGTTAGTATGTAATTGTGTGCTGTATGTATATGGCTACACACAAAATCGGTGTTTACATATGTAGTTCTATATTAGATTTACCGTACCCAGGACACAGAAAGGGTTTTATATATATATATTATATATATATACTTATTTGTGTAGATTTGATGCATATAGGCATCTAGTTGCTCATATGTTTTTATTGTATACAACTCACACTTTTTTTGTCGGAGACTGACATATACACATGTAGTACTGTACATATACACAAGAACATTGTTTGCAGGGCCTCCAGGATGTGGACAGGGAACACAATATTGCCTGTGTCATTTGGCTACTGGTGATATGCTTAGAGCTGCTGTTGCTGCTCAGACTCTTCTAAAGTTACTGGTGAGCCTTTGATTCAAAGAAAGGATGAGTCTTGCAAAGCAGGCTTGATGGTTTTCACATGCAAACTAAGCCAGTAAGTTGTGTATGTGTGCGTGTGTTCTTATATTATGTGTGTGTGTGTGTGTGTGTGTTATTCATCTTTGCACATGAACCCGGGCATTTCCGATGTTTTATGAAGAGTCATTGCCCAAGTCGGTGCTAGAAACAGCTGTGTTACTGTGTTGCATACTGGTATTTCTTCCCATGTATGTCGAAATGTAGCACATATGTATTATCACACGCACGCACACACAAACACACACACACACACATTAAGACTATGTTTGTATGTAACTTCTGAATGATATGTAGGTGATTGATTATTACACAAAGAAATGTTGCCTTGCAGCCACCGGCTGAAGTTATAGATTTATCTTCTTGTTGGAAAACATGTTTTTCTTTTGCTTATAGTGCGCACGTGTGTAATTGAAATAACGTTACAATATTATATAATATAATATCAGTTAAGTTCATGTTGTGATTAAACTCCAACGATGTAGTTATGTTAATTTTAAAACATATCTTAATTGAATGATTAAGTTTTATTACTTGTAAAAATATAATATCTTAATATTATTCTTTTGTGTAAATACTAATGAAATATAATGCTTTAATTGAATCCTAAAGATGTCTTAAGTTTAAAAATTTATTTCAGTCTTTTCTTTTTTATAAAATATTTGAAATGATGCATAAATATACTATATGAACGTAAGATATTTAAGAACAAGTGTAGTTTATTTATTATAAATAAACTTGATTAACATGGTATTGAGATTGTTTTAAACTCGACTTTGGCATTTGGAAAGATCCTCTCCATCCGTCTAACGAAATCTCCACGGTAGCTTACGCTGCTGTGATAACCCGCAAGTCCAGCTTTACATTCTTCACTGTGTCCATTGTAGCTCCATTCTTATATGTAAAAACTGCATAAACATGTTGGTAATATAGCAACAATCTCTCTCTCTCTCTCTTCTCTCCTCTCTCTCTCTCTCTCTCTCTCTCTCTCTTTCTCTTTCTCTTCTCTCCTCTTCTCTCTCTCTTAACTCACCTCAAGAAGCCCACATGAGATTTTAAGCTCTTCAATGCTCTTTTGATTCTTTAAAACTCCAAAGAATGTTTCTTGTGCTATTCTAGTGGAGTCAGCGAACAGGTGAAGGCTTTTCACATGTGGCAATGTGTTTATGCAGTGGCTGGTAAACACGAGACTTGTCCGGTAGAAGCTTAGCTTGTTGAGCTGCTTAAGTGGTGGCAAGGATGCCAAACTGTTGGATTGGATTAATGTCAAGCTGTCTAGAGCCTGCAAATTGTGGTAATTGAACACAATCGTCCATACATTTCCCTCTCAATGTAAGATGTTTCAAGTTCGGCGTGTAGATTTCTACGCTGCGTCTGGTTGGTCCTGTTATGTACATATCGCAGGTGTAAGTGAGCTTGATTAGGGATGCCGAAGACAAGGTGAAATCCATGGTGCACATTGCAGTGGAGATTTCCAGCTCTTCTACTCCCGGACAAGCAGAGATTATCTTCTCATAAGCAGGCCAGATACTGGCAAGTAACGAAAAACACCGACTTTAATGCTTTTGTTCACAGGGAGTGCTCTAGATCGGACCATCTAGCCTTCGTTTCGTCCCCTTCCCGTGGGAAGTAGAGGATCAATCCCTCGAGGTTCTCACAACTGAGTACGAGCGGGAAAAGCTCGGAGGTTTCAATTATGTGCTCTGCAGTAAACTGCAGTGTGAGGTTCTTAAGGGTGGTTCTGAAGTGGTTTAGATTGCTGAGGATTGTCCACATGTGGAGGTCATTGGAGAGCCCAGAAATACATAGGCTATTTTAGCTCGAAAGAGATGATGCTTGAAACTGCTTGCTCAAAACATATGCAGTCTTGCTGGTGTAATCTGCACCGTGGAGCTGTATCCATGTTGATGTTGATGTTCCCTACCATCCTGTAGATAAGAACCACATGTGTGTGTGTGCGTGCGTGTGTGCGAGAGAGAGAGGGGGATACTTACCTAGATGCTCGTCTCCACTCACTGGATACACCAGCAATGGCCAACCTGATTATATAAAACATTACTACATGTAACTAGGGTAGAAAATATATGGTTACCTATACATAAAATCATCTGCGTGGCGGCTCAAAATATCAGAGACGATATCAGGTGGCAACATCTCGCACATATGAACCTAAAGACTCGCTTATATAGTATATACCAAATCTAATACCTTTGTGAAACGGACGGCTAGGATTGGGTCAGTGTTTAGTCATAAACTTGTTAGGGCTCAGAGTTTAGGGCAAAGCCGCCATGGCAGATTTGAGCGATGTTGCGGCTACAGATCTCGTATCGGAGCTCTTCCGGCGTCTCAAGTGCATACCCAAGTCGCAAAAGCGCCTTATTCTTGTTGGTAACCTTAAGTTATTTTGTAGAACCCGATGCCATCTACATTATGTAATTTAGATTTAGCAGTTTATATACCATTTGTCTACATAGATTTAGTATGTAATTGCTTGCTGTATGTATATGTAGTCATACACACAAAATCGGTGTTTACGTACTTATATATTTTTTATGTGTAGATTTGATGCATATAGACATCTGGTTATGTTATTATTGTATCCAAGTCTGCATTTTACTGTTCATACACACGTTTTTGTGTGTAGACAGATGTACTTTAACATATTCACACGTAGTAAGTAATCACTACTGTACATATACACATTATATGCATAAAAACGTGTTGCAGGGCCTCCAGGATGTGGAAAGGGAACACAATCTCCCATTCTTAAAGAGCAGCATTGCCTGTGTCATTTGGCTACTGGTGATATGCTCAGAGCTGCTGTTGCTGCTCAGACTCCTCTAGGTTTGAAGGCAAAAGAAACAATGGAAAAGGTTTTGTTTGGTTTCTACCAACTTAAAGAATGGTAAATATCTAGTTGTTGTTTTTATTATTATTATTATTGTTATTCATAATGGTATTTGTCTTTTTACAGGGCCAACTTGTTTCAGATGATCTTGTTATTGGGATCATCGACGAGGCCATTCAGAAACCTTCTTGCAAGAAAGGCTTTATTTTGGATGGCTTTCCTCGAACAGTAGCTCAAGCTGAAAAGGTAAGGCACACTTCCATATACATAGTTTTGATTATATGTATGTATATGCATATACATTTGTATGCACATGACATACCCGGGCATATCTTATCTTCTCATGAAGATTATTGCCCTTAGTCGGTGCTAGAGAGAATGTGCTACCGTGTTGCATGCTTGGCATTTCATTGTCTTGTATGTGTCAATATGTAGCATACATTTACATGATTTGCCATATTTAAAGTTAAGTCACACACGTTGCACATTACAGCATGTTAAACCAGACTTAAGGATGTTGTTATTAATTAACACAATATTGTTTAATCACAGTTCAACGTACATGATATACTTGGAATATATTGCAGAATGCATAAAAACAATCATTTAATCATTTTTACATATTTTGACAGTTTGGCTAATTTCAGTTAGATGCAATGCTGTCGAGGCAAGGTGTCAAAGTGGATAAAGTGTTGAATTTTGAAAACCTGACAGTGTGCTTGAAGAGCGAATCACTGGCCGTTGGGTCCATCTATCCAGCGGTAGATCTTACCACACGAAGTTTGCACCTCCCAAAATCCCCGGTCGAGATGATGTGAGCACATTTATGTGTGTGTATGCGTTTATTGAGAGAGAGAGAGAACACATAAGAAATTTATACAGGTAGAGATGCTTAAACATGTGAGTTTCTCCAGGTTACTGGTGAGCCTTTGATTCAAAGAAAGGATGACACAGCAGCAGTCTTGCAAAGCAGGCTTGATGGTTTTCACAAGCAAACCAAGCCAGTAAGTTGTGTGTGTGTGTGTTATACATCTTTGCACTCGACACCCCGGGCATTTCCGATGTTTTATGAAGAATCATTGCCCTAAGTCGGTGCTAGAAACAGCTGTGTTACTGTGTTGCATACTTGGTATTTCTTCCCTTGTATGTGTCGAAATGTAGCACATATTTATTATTGTGCACGCACGTACACGCACACACGCACACACGCACACACATTAGTATATGTGACATCTGAATGATATGTAGGTGATCGATTATTACACAAAGAAAGGTGTTGTTGTTGGCTTGCGAGCTGAAAAGCCACCGACTGAAGTTACATCAGATATTTCCAAAGCAATATAGATTTGTGTATCCTGTATCATCTTGTCTTGAAAATGTGGTTTTCTTTTGCCTATATCATGCAAGTGTGTTGTGTATAAAACAAAATCAAGTTTCAGCATATTTATATATCAATATATACTGAAACTTGATTTATATATATATATAATATATATATTCAATATATTTATTTTATTAAGACTCATGCATTACATACATGTTGTATTTGATAATAATCTTTATTTATACAATGTTATTAAATTCAACTCTTGAATGCTTTGTAAATAAAGCAATGCCAAATGTAAAACATTGAATATATATATTGTGTGTGTGTGTCTATATATATGTATATATATATATTATATTATGTTTATCTCTCCAAAATGTTTTACAAATACTTTTGAGATTTTGTATTTTTGTTATCAATTAAGTTTAAGAATTTTAATTCCATATAATGATACTTCATCAATAATAATTAACTTTAATTTTCTTATTATATTTAAATATCACTATTCATACGTATATAATTTAAATTATCTATATTTTACATGCATCATGTATTATTGATGCACATATTTTGATTACATTAGGGGCCAACGCCCACCAATAATTAAATTAGGAATATCACATTAGGCTAATTAAATCTAATTTATTAATTTAATTACATTTCATTCTCACCAACTTAATTTAATTGAAATAATTAGGGCACAGGAATGGAATTAATTTAATTAGCTAATTACATTCCAACTAAAATATTAATAAATTAATTCACCCGCCAATTCCAAATGTCAAATATCAAACAAGTTGATCTTGGATACGCAATTCATTGGCTTCATCAGGCTAAGGTTCATTCCAATTAGCTGAAATTGTCATTAAGCCTTGTTCTTATCTTTCCTTATTTGTGTAATCCTTTCCTCCTCCTTTTTTAACTGTACAGCAAGAAGATCTCCTCCCTGCTCCAATTAGGCTGCCAATTGTGCTTTTCTACTAAAGATATATGTGTATCATGCAGTCCATGCAACCCATGCTCACCTTGAATTCATTACTGCCACACCCAAAACCCTAATTGAGTTAATGATACAGGCTGAGTTCAATTAAAAAATTAAAGATTTCCTGTGTTGAGCTAATTTAATTATAATTAGTTAATTAAAAAAATCTTTGATGAGAATGATTTTCAATTAAATTAGGGCAATTAAATTAAGCTAATTAAATTGGAACTTAATTGGGCCGGTTGGAATTCAATTAAAAAGTTAATTGAAATTAAGTTAATTTAATTGTTGGTGGGCGTTGGCCCTAGATTTTATATATCTATGAGATTTTATAATCCTTGCAATTATATATTTTATTAGATAAGATTTATTAATTCTATCATAATGTATAGAATAATTATTTAATATCTTTTCATTATTATTAAAATCGTTTATATTTATTAAGTATGTTCTTCATTTATAATAATTAATTTAAAATGATAATAATTTATTCTTATATTTGATTTTCTTAAAGAAAAAGGAAGCTAACATTTAAATTTAATATAATAACTTAAAACTTTTAAATTTTAATTTTTTCTTAATAATTTTTAAAAATTTAAAATTGTATAATTTTTAAGTTTCTTATTTTCTATTAATAAATTATTTTTTTTTATATGGAAGTACATTATTCTAATAAAGCTATGGAATCTTTAATTTTTTAAATTTCTTTTTTTTAATTATATTTATAATGGAACTAATAATTAATAAAGATAGGAATTTTCTAATAAAAAGAAAGTAATTGATTTAAAATCAAATTGTTTCTTTTAAAACTTTTGATTTAATAAGAAATATAAAAGATTATTAATTTTTTATTAATTTCAAGAGTGTTAATAGAGTTATTAACACATATTTAAAATAATAATACAAAATAAAAATTTATTAAATAATAATTAACAGAATCACTAAAGAAATATATATGACAAAAAGATATTTAATAAATTTTCTGAAACGACTTTTAAAAGCGCTGCAAGATTTATGATTTGTTTTTAATTAAAAATAAAATGATAATGTTGTTATGTAAAAAAGAGTAGATTAAATTGGATATATATTTATAATAATAAAGCTTTAAAAATTAATCAATAATAATATTAATAATATTAATGATCTTTAAAAGTTATGTATATTATGCATAAATTAATAATTACTATTATAAGTGTACATTTACTAAATGAATTTATTATGTGGTAATAATGAATTTATAACTTGATATTGTTTCTTATTGTTATCCTTATAAATGTTTAATAAAAAAAAAATTTAAACACATATATAATATTATTCATATACACACTCGTATATAATTGTGTCATAATAATATCATGTTTCTTCTTATATTATAATGATTTAAAATGAAAGATCCTTCACAGTATCAATGAATGAAATAATTTTTTCTTTATTAAATTAATTTAATAATTTCATGATTTTTTGTTGTTCTCTTATAAAAAATATAATAAATAATTTTTAAAAATTTAAAAAATTAAAAATTATATTTTGGATGTATATGTCAAAGGTGCATATACATACATACATGTGTACACACGTGTGTCTGAAATCTTTAAATGAAATTTTATAAAAGTAACACTACTTATTTATGTAAATAGAGGTGGCTATAATTAATTACTTTTAATAATTAAATAAATTAAACACTACTTGTTTATGTAAATAACATTATATTTAACATGAAACATTATTCCTTTTAAAGTATATTTCAATAGTATGCTAATAGTACATGTCAATAAATTAAAAAAAAGTGTTTTTATGTTTTATATACAAAAACTCAAAAAGATCTTTTTATTTTTAAAATTTATAAATTATATAATTATTACATTTATTTTAATAACACATTTAACACAGGACCATCTTCCGAATGTTAACGTCAATTATCACTAAGATTTATAAGTCTTTTTATTTTTATTTTTATAAATAATTTAATTATTTTATATAAAAATAAATTATTTTAATCAAGTTAATCTTTAATAATTTTAATTTTATCTTTTAATTATTTATACGTGAATATAGATAGTTACTTTAACCTTATCATTTATGTAAAGAATATTAAATTTAACATTAAACATTAGTATATTTAACAATATATTCTTATAATGAACAAAGTGTTTTTTAAACATTTACATTCGTTGTTGTTTATAGACTTATTATACACATTTTATACATTTTTCTGTATGCTGTGTAGCGCGTCTTAGAATAATGATAGCAATATACATCACAAGGTATATTGTTTAATAGGAGGATTAAACACACACACACACACACACACACTTGATATTCATTACTGCAATATATTATTCACTTGAGGCAGATCTGAAAATCCCAAATGCAGTTATTACTCCGATAACTCCTGTGATTGCCAATGCAGGAGTTGGAGCCGGCGTTGTCAAGCCAACAGTCTAATAAGTATAACAGTTAGAAACTTAGTATTCTACACACACACACACACACACGGACATACATACAACATATACATACATATACACATATATACATACATACATACATACATACATATATATATACATACACACACACACACCTCAAGAAGTCCTTTGCCAGTTGCAATTTCGACACCGAGCGTCCCAACAAAGCCGAGCATTGCAAAGCGTCCAAGCCATACACCCAAGCTTTGTCCAGTCTGCTCACATTTGATGATACTCTTGTGCCTTCTTCTCGAGCTTGTTCTTGGTACTGTATATATATACACACAAGAACATACACATATGCAAGTTTCATATATATGTATAGTTGCTAACTATAGATGTGTGTGTGCAGACTGCGTGTGTGTGTGTTTAATCACTTCACAAGTATATCAACGTTGAAACTATATCTGTAGGTACACATACATCTCTCTCTCTCTCTCACACACACACACGTATATGTGTCCATGCCAGTATATGTACGAGAAGTAGAAAGTATGCATGTGAGAAGTAGAATGGTGCATTTCATTTGTACATCTCTATTCGTGTGTGTGTATACAGAGACACACACACACGCTGGTGCATTTCATTTGTACATATCTGTTCGTGTGTGTGTGTGTGCATACATATACACACCCACATATATATACATGTATATATCACGTATACGTATATCTGATGTATACATACCTGCTGAGATTGTTACTGGTCCAAAGAGGGATGAGGACGAAGAACGAAGAATTGGGGTGTTTGATGCTGTAATTGTTTGAGAATGTGTTGGGTGTGCGTGTTAATAAGACGTGGAATATGCGTGTGTTTACCTGTGATTTGGAAGAGCGTGCTTCTTAACGCAGCTGCCATTGTAGAGTTGAGTGGATAGAAATGTGTTTAGGTCTACTGTTAACTTTAATATATACGTGTGTTAAAACATTATATCACTTTGCAATTATTTTAATTTTAATTATTGTATAAATTTAAATATTCTTTTTATTTAATTTTGATATTATTTTATTTATTCTGAAGTTAAAGTTTAGGATTGGACACAATTTATATTTACATTCCTTTCAAAAATCAACAATTAATATTTTTGAATTATTGAAGATAACGATATATATATATATATATATATATATATATTGATGCAATAGTGTTAAATCTATAATAAACTGTACTTAATAATGTTAATTATATAATACAAAGAATAAAGAATGATTAATAAATGGTTAAAAATAATTATATATTATCAGGGACGGAATGTACTAGGCGATATTCCGTGAATCTGTTTTAGGGTTCTATGGCGACAGTGGCGACTGCTATGGCATCTCCGGCAGGTACTGGAGCTCCTCCTTCCTCACACAGCATCGAATCGGGGCACGGCGACATTGTACACGATGCGCAGATGGATTACTACGGCAAGCGCCTCGCTACATGCTCCTCGGATCGCACGAATTCGGATCTTCTCGGTTCCGTCACAGTCTTCTCATGGTGAACATCTGCTTGCTACACTCTCCGGTCACGAGGGCCCCGTCTGGCAAGTCGCCTGGGGTCATCCCAAGTTCGGATCCCTCCTCGCTTCCTGCTCTTACGATCACAAGGTATGTAAAATCTTGCTAGATCCGCATGTTCAATTTGTCTTACTACATATAATGTACTAAGTATACGTCTGTTATAGACATTATATAATACAAAAGTACTGTATAGCACACATAATACGTCTGTATGAGTGATTTTGATCTCTCTCTATATGTTTATTATTATATAAACATACTGAAATAACCACATGAATATGTATATGTGCGGGTAGTTATGTATGTGACTAACAATTGATATGAATTAGATGTCAATTGAAATGTATATATGGAGATTGTAAAGTTTACTTAATGAAACGGTAATGACTTAAAATGTCCTATGCAGGTAATTATCTGGAAAGAGGCAGCGGAAAACAACTGGGTGCAAGCGCACATCTTCGAAGAACACGAGTCATCGGTCAATAGCATAACCTGGGCACCGCATGATCTAGGGCTCATCCTCGCGTGTGCTTCATCCGACGGCTCGATTTCGGTCCTCACGAGCAAACCTGATGGTTCATGGGATCGTGTAAAGCTACAGCAGGCGCATCCCGTTGGAGTTACTTCTGTTTCCTGGGTAAGTATATATATATATATATACGTGTGTACATGTGCACGCATCTCGAGAGACGCATATTTAGCTCTAAATATGTACTGTTTGCACACCAGAACTACATGTGTACATACTGCATCTTTTATGTTTTTACTTACATTTTCACAGGCACACACACATAGAACACATCCGTTACTTGTGTTGTATATAACCCTGTGCTGCTCTATATGTGTATGTATATGTCTAGTACTAATTAACGTTAATCACCGTATTAAACTAGGCACCTTCGTCTTTGCCTGGATCTCTGGTGGGCGATGCATCTGGAGTGTTGGTTCACAAGCTGGTATCGGGTGGATGTGATAACACTGTTAAAGTGTGGAAGTTCGCTGATGGACAGTGGAAAATGGACTGTTTTCCACCTCTTTCTATGCACTCTGATTGGGTTAGGTATGTATATACGCGTACGTATTTTGAAACTACATTGAATTTATATAGGGACGTTGCATGGGCTCCAAATTTAGGGTTGCCCAAGAACACTATCGCAAGTGCATCACAGGATGGGACGGTCGTGATCTGGACACAGGCCCAGGAAGGAGACAGGTATTTCTTTTAAATGATTCTTAAGTAAAGACTTAATTAAATAGTATTATGCATTAAATTATTTTACAGTATATATGTGTATGTGCGCACGCACGCCGGTGTATGTTTACACGTTTGTATTTTTAGGTGGGAAGGGAATATTCTTCATGACTTTAAGGTGCCAGTGTGGAGAGTGAGCTGGTCTTTAACTGGAAACATTCTCGCGGTTGCTGACGCTAGCAATAGCGTCACCCTTTGGAAGGAGTCCGTTGATGGTGCGTGGGTTCAAGTCAACACCATTCAGTAATATGCCTCTTTATTTTAACATAACAAGGTACATGGTTTTAGATTTTCATATATATATGTGTGTGTGTGTATGTATCGCATATATAATGTACATCGTCAGGAAATAGACGTGAAAGGGTATAATAGATAAAAACTTAATGCATGTAGTATAATAGTTTTCTAGATCTCCCATAGTATCTTTGTATGTGTTTAATTATATATGTAGTTATTTAATTCTTATTTTATTTTTAATGTTTGCAGGAGTTAAGTTCTTGACATATCTTTGTTTTTTCATTGAAATAGCAGTCATCCAATACATTATATATACTTTTCAGCTGTTTCACATCAATTATTGATAAATAAATTTAGATATATTGAATATCTTTAACTAGATTATATATATGAATTGCATATATACAAATATCAGGATACGTGTATAAGACCGTGTATAACATGTAGATATTCAAATGCACAAAGTATGCAATTTATATTATTAAGTCTCCTAAGCAATGCTTAACTCAGAGTTTAGAATCTAGTTTCCGTGTTCGTATTAGCCCTTCTTGTGCTGCAGATATCACTAGCTGCAAAATAAAAATCACATAAACATCTACATATATCTCCTTGTGTGCGTGCGTGCGTGTGCGTGTGTGTGTTTGAGAGAGAGAGAGTACCTCTCACTTTGTGAATATATATGACCCGTTACAAGTGCTCGAGAAGAAGCGGCACGAGGACTTTCCATCTGCAAAATAATATTAAGGAAGAGTATATGAATGTTAATATTTATAATGTCAATAATAAGCAATGTAATATATAATTAACAAAAACTGCACTATACCGAGAATAGATGCCATTGATCCACTTTAAGTGATTTATGGAACCAAAGCCTGTTAGACATTCACAAAAGCTTTAAAATATTTGTGCGTGCGTGCGTGCGTGTTTATAAATATGAATAAGATAGTAAAGTATATTATATTCAACATTAATAAAATATAAGCTTGACTCTTATATTATAAGTTTAAAATATATTTACATATTATTCTACTGTTAATGAATTATATATGAAAACATTAAAGTATTACTGAAATATGTAAATAGATACATTTAATATGTAAGTTCCTGTCATTGTTATCTTATTACTTACGTGTGGTCAAGGCTTAGTATATTAAGATTAGAATTATTTGTAATTTGATAAACGCTATCTGGTCCACACGTCCAGCCATGTGGCTTTAAAGCACAGTCTAAGAATATCCAATCCGATGCATATGCTGCAATACATCTGTAAATAAACATGGTCCGTATATACATAAATACGTGTGTAAATATATTTAACATATATATGACATAGCAAGAACGTATTCTTACCTATGTAATGCTTGGTCTCTTGAAATATCACCTTTAGCTCGAAGCCAAACCATTTGCCTAATAAACCATATAATTATAAACACATACATATATATAAGTCTTTATTATATATTTCAGTTTTCACCTGGAATCACATGGTTGTGGTTTGGTATGGTCCATATATTCACAGCAACGTACATCTAAGGGTCTCTCCTTTTTGAGGTTCTCCATTATTGCCTCTTTAATCGACCTGCATGTGTGTGTGTGTGTGTGTGCGTGCGTGTGTGATTTTTATACTAAATCTTAAATCACAATTGATAATTAGCTAATTTATATGCATATAAATTTTATGTGTGTGTTAACATATACAATACTCACTCACGGTGAAAGATGAGAGCTGTAGAGGTATTTTTTCATACTCGCTTTCTTCAGGCATTAACTATTAATTATATTTAAGTTATTACTAAAGTAATATAATTAAAATTTGATTAAGAACCTTTTCCGGTTGCGGCACATCTGGCATGCTTATCTGGTGTTCAACGCCATTTTCTTCCCTCTATAAAACATATACATAAATGCCACGTAATATCTAGTATGCATATACATTTACATACATATACATATGCATAAACATACACGCTATGTGTATATACATTGTACATACATACCTGAAACGAAGCAGCCATTGTGAAAATGATTTGATTGTTCTGAATTGCTCTCACAAAGCGGTTTGCAAAGTTACGAGAATCCTGAACTCTTTCAACTTGATATACAACTGGGACTGCAAATCCAGACATATATAGAATGAAAAAAATATATATATTAATGTGCACTTACCATTTGTATCACCGGGACGAAGAAAATAAGAATGGAGGCTGTGTACTAACAGAAACGGATTAACTGACTTACTCGCAGCTGCCAATGCCTGAAGGACTCATATATTCATCTCTCCCTCTCTCTCTCTCTGTCTGTCTCTGTCTCTGTCTCTGTCTCTCTCTCTCTATATATATATATCCACGAGGCATGCGTATACACACATATCCGCATATACATACATTTATACGTACCTGACCAACTAGTTGGCCTCCAAACATCTGACGAAAAGTAAGAAGACTCGGTATCGAGAAACCACGATACATATCAATCTAGCAATAGAGAACATGCATTTTAACATATAAGAAAATAAATATGTAGCAAACTGGAATTGTAGCACTATATACATATATGTATACTAAACTATATATATACGTACGTATGCATATTTACGAATGAATTATTTTACCCCATTATTTCCAATTGCATGATTTTCTCTGCTGAGCTAGTAACCTCTGAGGACTCCCATATGTTCTTGTTGTATATTAGACACCATGGTCAGGATCAAGGAGTAAACACGTCACCTGCAGAACATGACAGAATAGCCTATTTGTATTGTGTCGTGTGTGTGTGTGTGTTGTAGATATAATATAGAATATGTAGCTATGCGACCTTGTTAGAGGCAATTGCACCTTGAAACTCCTCGTGAGTTCCTACACATGAAAATAAGATCACAGAATTCTCTCTCTCTCTCTCACACACACAGACACACACAGACACACACACGCACACATGCACACGTATATAATACGTTCTTACCATATTCTGCTCGTTTGAGTACATTTCTTGGGTTTCCTGTAATAAGCTCTCCATTCCAAACAATGTATATTCCGCTGGGGATATTCACAAGTTTCTCCTTAGGTCCTGTCGGCTATAACGTTAGAACACATGCACATACACACACGTGTATATATACACAATTGTGTAGCCTCTAAACTTCTAGTAAGTCTTAATTAAACGTACCAAATACCCTTGGTTGAACAGCCCGTGCTAGCTTTTCAATCGTTGCTATTGGAAGCTGTTGGAAACGTGGATTAGATCCAAGAAATTCCATCACTGTATAAAATAGATATTTCTATACACTATATACACATATATCTGCATGTGTATGTACGTGTGTCTTATTGTACACACACATGTATCTACATACATACGACATAGAAAAGCATGCTGTATATGAACTTAATTTATGATAAGCATTTGAGACAGTGTGTGTATCTCTCTCTTTATATATGTGTGTGTGTGTGCGCGCGCGCAATGTTATGCGCAAATATTCTACTTTTCTCCATTCTATTGTCGATACTGATAAAGAACTAATGTTGCATTCTCTCTTCATTCGTCCACACACACACACATACATAATGACTGACACACACGTTATACATTATATACATATGGTTTCAGCAAATGAACAAGTTCCAAATATAACTACACATGATAATATCTCAAAGACATGTACATACAAATACACACATATTACACATTTGTGTGCGCGTATTCATATACGCACGAATTTGTATGATTAATTTGAATGATACCTTGGATTAGAGAGACAGGTACATGATCAATTTCAAGAAATGCCGCATCTCTCTCCATCGAGAATTTAGGGTTCTTGGTTTTAGGGTATAGGATGCACACTGAATGTGCGCCACACACGCACACGCACACGCACACGCACTGAGAGTGCTAAAGCATTTATTGTGTGTCAAAAACTGGTAACAGCATATCAGTTTGCTAAGATTGAATTGCTTACTTTCTGCGGAGCCACACTATACTTGAGAGCCAAGTCTTCTTCTTCTTCACTGCCTTCTTCCAAGGGAACCTCAAAAACAACTCCTTTGTACAGACACACCACCTCCTCTTCACAATAGTACACCTATATACACAGCTCTATAAGTACACACACCCACATACAACATGTATACACATATGCAGAATGGTATACACCAATACATCCATATACCTTGGAAATTATACGTAGCATGGAGCTTGTCGACCTTGTTCGATAGAATCTTATTTTTGCTTTGCCCTCTTTCAATGTGCCAGTCGTTGGATCAACAGTGGCCGATCCATCAGGCTCTATATCCACATCGAACTTGCTTTTCGCTTCCTGTAAGTATAAGCAGAATTACACACACACATGTGTATCTATATGTATATATGTATCTCTCTCTCTCTCTCTCTCTATATATATATATATAGAGAGAGAGAGAGAGAGAGAGAGAGAGAGAGAGAGAGAGGAGAGACATATATGTGCGTGACATTAAAGTCAATAATACATATAACACATACGCAAGGCCACAACACACACACACACACCTTTGAGAAATGGAAGCCAGGAGGCAAAGTGATATCCACATTGAAATCTCCCTTGAGAGCAGAGACAGGTTGCAGGCGAACAATCTCCATATCTGCGGAGGAACGCTTCCTAAGCCTTCGAGGGGCTTTTCTTTCCGTCTTCTCTGGAGAGACAATGCCTTTGAGTTGCAATGTACTCACATTCACTGTGTCTCCCTGGAACTCGATCACTCGAATCAAATTGTTGTTTGTGTCCGAAACTAACAAGCTGCCTCCTATCCAATAAGTCACCTCATCAGTGCGTGCGTGCGTGCGTGTGTGTGTGATATGTATAGACCCGCATGTGTACACTTACGCACATAGACATATAGTTCATACCATTGGGGCCTATGGCTAGACCGGCAGGCTCTGAGAACTGTTCAACAGAAAATGTTATTAGAATTACGCATGTAAAAAATAAATAAATAATAAATATACCTGGGCTTTTAGGCCGTTTCCATCTTCATACCCAGCAACTCCAGTACCCGCAATTGTTTTAACTGTTTGATTAGAAACATTCATCACCTTTATCTGCAAACAAAGAATAATGATGCAATCGTACACACACACGCACACACACACACATATACACATACATACACAATACCTTGTGATTGTAGGAGTCAGCAATGTAAATCAGTCCATTTGTGCCTGCTGCAACTCCCAAAGGATGCTGAAATAAAGCTTGAGAAGCGGCACCATCCTTGTCTCCAAACTATGATACGTAAGTTTAAGAGTTTTAGTGCAGGGCCTTGTGTGTGTGTGTTGCACGTGCGCATGTGTGTGTGTGTGTGTCTGTGTATCCGATATCTATATGTGAAATACAAGGTGAATGTTACCACTACTGAAGTTAAAAAGAAGATACATAATTATAGAAACACGCACACATGCACACATGCACGCACGCACACGCACACACCTGGAAAAGATTTTGGGGAAATGATGGGTCACCTCCACTAAGCCATCGCGAACCAGCAGTTTTTAAATCAACAGATCTCACAGAGCTACTCTCACTGTCCGCAATATATATATGGTCCATATCTGCTCCACTCATCTCAGAACAGCTGAAACGTTATCAGAAACATTCCACGTGTGCGTGTGCGTGTGCGTGTGCGTGTGTGTGTTTGTGCGTGCGTGTGTAAGGCAGCTTACCAGGAGCTAATGCGACACCTGAAGGTTGTGCATAAGAGGAATTTGAACCCCTGTAAAACAAGATAATTGTTACACACACATATACACCCCGCACACACACACACACGCTTATTTACCTAGAACCATTCAAGTTACGTTCATAACCATCCCACTGAATACTTGTGCAATATTATTAACAGTGTCAAACTCCCATATTTGATGTTGTCCAGCCATAGCTATGTATAGTTTCCCATTTGGATGCAGGCAAAGATCCCATGGAGAGTTCAAAAGCTTCAAGTAATAAATAAATAAATAATTATTAAAAAAACATTACGTACATTTGTAATACTAGAGAACAGAGAGAGAGAGAGAGAGAGAGAGAGAACCTGTGATTGGCCAGTCTTTCCACCTTTGAAGTCGAGTCCCTTCTCACCAGTTCCTGCTAAAGTCTTTACTATCTCCTTCACGAAGTCAATCTCTCTGTGAATTTTATCAAGTTAACTATAACCTCCAGTTTTGGGCGACTAAAGATTATAAATGTGTGTGTGTGTGTGTGGTGTGTGTGTGTGTATGTGTTTTGTATTAAACTTAATCATACCTGAGAGCATGGTTTTCAGTATCTGCCACGTACAATACGTTCTTCCTAGCATTATATGCTACCTGTCAATAATACCAGTTTTTATCTTGATAATATCGGATGGATTGTGCGTGTGTGTGTATGTGTGTGTGTATCTCTCTCTCTCTTCTCTCTCTCTCTCTCTCTCTGTCTCTGTCATCTCTCTCTACACACACACACACACACACCTGTGGGCGATTGAAGGATGCCAGTTCAAAAGAGCCATCATTTAAACCATCATCTCCAGATCCCACTTGTAGAATAAAATTTCCATTCAAGTCAGTGATAACCTGCTCAGTATAATGACAGTGGGGATAAATATAACGTATAACACATACGCACGCAGGCACGCACTTACAATGCGATGGTGTGATTACTATCGGATATAAAAAGACGACCATTTGCGAGATCAGTGGTAATCTTGCCAGGAAAGCTTAATGGAGCTGTTAAGAGACGTGTATCTTTATCTTTCTCAAGGAGCTCTGGGATATTCGGCTGAATATTTAGAAGTTTCTTTTCTCCATAGTATTGTATTGCAGCATCCATTAAATCTTTCAGTTCCTGCACAGTATAAGCTAATCAGATAATCAAATACACACACAACACACATATACATATACATATATAATGTGTATGATATAACATTAGACATGGATATATACATGTTTCTTATAATATATTTTAGTGTCCGCAGCATCCGCGCGGGCACGCATACACACACAGTTTTGACATAAGAACTTATTAATAGTAAAATGCTATATGAACGTACTAATCACACGTCCACGCATCCCAGATGAACACATACTGTGTGTGTGTGAGAGAGAGGGAGGGGGACTTAATTGTGTTCATGAGCATCACATAAGAAATTGAACATCTAGTAAGTACTTTTACTTAACATGTGTATAATATTTGAGGCTTGCTTAGTAAAGGTATACAGTACAAATATGTAGACATAATTCAATGCCGTGCGTGTGCGTGCATGGGCATGTGTGCGTGTGTGTGCGCGCGCGTGCGGTATGTTACCTCCCTGTGACCTTCTCCAGCAAGCCTAGCAAGAACTTTCCCTTTGGGGCTAACCACGACCAGAGTTGGCCATGAACTGATACCGAGTTGTCTCCACAGGTTCATATCCCCATCATTAACTACCTGTGTCATTGTTAAACACAATTATTATTCTTATGATATATATAGAGACACACACACACATACTTAGCATATAACAATTATATAGATATATATACCATAAGAAACAAATACATCTATCAGACAAGCACGCACCGCGCGTTCGTATCGCACATGCAACTTACCGGATGAGTCACATTGTAACGTAGAACAGCATTACGAATTGCATCGATGTCTTTCTCGTTGTCAAACTTAGCAGAATGAACTCCAACTACTGTAAACTGCAACAAACCGATATAGAGAAAATGTGTGCGTGCGTGCGTGCGTGCGTGCGTGCGTGGTGTGTGTGTGTGATGCTCTTACTGGCTGGTCTCTGTATTTCTCCTCAAGATATGCCAGATCAGGAAGGATATGCATACAATTGATGCAACAATATGTCCAAAAGTCCAGAATAACTAGCTTCCCACGTAAAACCTGGACTATCATCGCACATGCATACGTATTACTGTCCGTGAGCGTGTGTGCGTGTGTGTGTGTGCATACCCCTTTAAAACGAAGTGGTGCTGCTGTGTTTAACCATTTAAGACCCGGCGGAAACTCTGGCACGTTAGGCCCTCCATCTCTACATATATATGTCAACATACATGAAAGTAATTAACATAGCTTACTTTGCTTCAAAATCTGAAATGTAGCGTTTAAACATTTCCAGTCGATTTCCAGAGGCTATTTCTTCAAATTGTCAAAATAAGAAGCAGAAATAATAGAGAATGTAGATAAATATATGAAATATATATGAATGTGTCCGTGTATACATACACGTACATACATGCCATCTGCATATACATATGTGTTTATACTATTTTTATATTCTAAATAATATGTACCAGTGCCAGTGGCAACAGGTAACGGATCCATGTCAACTCCCAGTAAATCGTTTACAATCGCCATTGGAGAAATATAGCTCATTGCCTGATGAGTAATAACATCAGATATGCTGAATGTGTTGAAAACTCTCTCTCTCCCTCTCTCTCCCTCTCTCTCCCTCTCCCTTCCCTCTCTCTCCCTCTTCCTCTCCCTCTCCCTCTCTCTCTCTCCCTCTCTCTCTCTCCCTCCCTCTCTCTCTCTCATACACACCTTCCAGTGAGTTGCAACAAAGGCCAAACAAGAAACTCCCACGCTGAGGCTTCCAAATCTAATCGCCTCACGTCTAGTCGTCTTAAGGCTGCTTAAAAAAAATGACTTAAAGTTTCATGGTGCTGCTTAATATATGTATGTACACCCATGCAAACGTACGTATCTACGTGCGTGCGTGTGCGTGTGTGTGTGTGAAGTCTTACCCAACGGGTAGAGCAACTTCAGCATCTAACATAGATTGTATCCAATGACAGCACTTGAGCTTTCCCTCGCAGAAGAGTCTGCAGGTTTTGTGTACATTTCCAAAGCAAACAATTTTTTATTAAAACAAATAAAAAATTGTTACAATATCCTTATTTATCTCAGTAAGGCTTACCTGTTCCTTGTAAACTAAGCACATCCGAGAGCTTAATATCTCCAATATTCTTCCTGATTAACGTCGGATTGGCTTGTTTAAGCCTCTCTTCCGACAGTGTTGTCGATACTGCGATACATCTCATCCCCGCTGCTTGTGCTGCTTGTATGCCTGCTAACGCATCCTCAATCACCACACACTACAAAAGCTTAAAGTTACGGGTGTGCGTGCGTGTGTGTGTATCCAGCATATGATATATGTAAACCTCTCAAAACCCTTGTAAGTCCTATTAAATACTTACATACATACATATATATGTGTGTGCAGATACACACACACAATTTACCTCGTCGGGAGGAAGATTAAGCGCCTCTGCTGCTGCTAAGAAAATGTCGGGTGCAGGTTTTAGCCTCTCAAAAACGTCCGCTGATACAATTGCATCAAAGCTGCCGGGAGAAGAAAATAAATAGTAAAGATTTAAAAATTTACAAAAATAATAAAAGTTAAAAATAAATAAATTAAAAAAATATATATATATAACAAGGTATTTACTTTTCAAGAGGCAAGCCAGCTGCTGATAAATTAGCATTCACTTTGATTCGATCCGCACTCGATGCAACTGCCAACTTGAGACCAGATTTCTTACACTGGACGTAAAAAGTATATATTAATTAAAGACATATAAAGTAAAACAAGCTAATCATATAAAATGTAAATAACATTCTCTCTCTCTCTCTCTCTCTCTCTCTCTCTCTCTCTCTCTCTCTCTCTCTCTCTCTCTCTCTCTCTATATATATATATATATATATATATATATATATAGATATAGATATAGAATTACCTCCATCACCAGCTCCAGAGCTCCAGGAAATCCCAAACCCGAATTTGGCTTTGCATACTGCGAGTTATGACAGATTCTGAACGTTATCAGTGTGTGTGTGTGTGTGTGTTGTGTGTGTGTGTGTGAGAGAGAGAGAGAGAGAGAGAGAGAGACAGAACACTCTCTCTCACACACGCAACTGTAAATATGTGTTTTAATACCTTTGGGTTTAAGAAATGTTTAAGTGTGTGTGTGTGTGAGAGAGAGAGAGAGAGAAAGAGAGAAGAGAGAACACTCTCTCTCACACACGCAACTGTAAATATGTGTTTTAATACCTTTGGTTTAAGTAAAAATTAAATTAAATAAAATATGTGTTTAAATAGTTAAAAAATAATTCTGAACGTTATCAGTGTGTGTGTGTGTGTGAGAGAGAGAGAGAGAGAGACAGAACACAGCAACTGTAAATATGTGTTTTAATACTTTGGGTTTAAGAAATGTTTAAGTAAAAATTAAAATTAAATAAAATATGTGTTAAATAGTTAAAAATAATTTAAGTATAATAAAAAATTGGGTAAGATCCACCGGAGGTGGGATGCCTTAACCACATCTATGTGTTCAAAACCCGAAGGTTAATCCCGTCCTTGTCGAGGGAGATGCCAAACATCTCTCCTTTCTACGAACACAATCAGGTTTTCGTTTACATAAATATATATACCACTGTTTGCTTTCCAAGCCTTTGCATGTGGGATAAATAGCCCACCACGTGGCTTAATGAGAGCTTGTTCTAAGTATATGCTTCATATAGAGAAGAATATTCTAGAAAGGAATATTCCAGTACCTTATCAATGTAGATGTCAAAGAATCTGTTCTTCGCTGCAGCGGGATCGAAATTCTGTAATCCGTATGAATGTGCTACACCTCCCAAGAAATTCGCTTCACCTGCTAGCGAAATTAATAACAGTATATAAGGAATGAAATTACCTGTCCCCATGAAAGGAATGAAATCTTCCGGTTTAACAGTGACACCGAGCTCCGCAAAGAATTCAACAGCGGCGTCACGGGACCTCTCCTCGCTATCGCACAGCACGCCGTCCATGTCAAACAGCACGCCGCGAACAGGTACCGCGGTAGCCGTGAATGCAGCTCTAGTACACTTCAGATTAGTCTTCAGACTTCTTCTGCTGCCGGAACTGTATACCGATCTGCTGCTTTCTATCTACCGAATTGCTAGAACACATACCCTGATTCTGATAATCTGCATCGTCCGGGAAGACTGCAGTGGACCGACGATGATGATATAAATGTGCAGGATCGTATGGCGCCGCCAAGAGAGGCGCCATTGCCTTCAAACCTAGAATATGCTCAACGTTCAGAAGGAATATATCTTCCCTCGCCACGTGGCGTGGTCGTCTCCACATCATTCTTCGTGGTCTGAACAACAGTGGTTATGAAATCGCATAGGGTCGTTTCACCACCCTTAACTTAACCATTTACTTAACTTTTTTTAGGGTTTGACTGCTAGGAGTATTGAATTCACACTAACCATTAACTTAACAAAACCTTTATTTAAGATTTTTTAATGATTTAACTATTATAACTATTAAGGGAACAATGCAAAATTATAAAGAAAATTTAAACGATGAGCTTAGCCACCTTTTTTATAATCTTTTTTAAATAAAATAAAATTATATTATTCATGTGTAATGTGTATTTTTATATGTAAAATATATATTTTTATATTTTATATTTTTATTTTATCATATAATTAAAATTAAAAAAATAATACAAATGAATTTCTTAAAGTATTCTCATTATTCTTAATATATTCTCATTCACCCTAATTTCTTCCTATACACACACATTAATACACGTATATACAATATTTTTCATGAAGTTTTCATTTCTTTAAACATATCTAGAATATATATAATTTAATTATCTATAAAATGTACCCATATACAATTCACCATATTTTATATTTTTTATAATAATTAAAATTACTTTAAATATTAATAAAAAAATTAAGGATGCACATATTATTTAAACAATGGATATTATACATTATTTTAAAGTGGTTAAAAATATTTATTATAAATTACAAATTGAAAATTATTTATTATAACTTACATAATAATGCTAAATTAAATGTAGATATGTTAAGTTCATTAAAAATAATAAAATTAATAATCTTAATTTAAATGTAAATATAAAAATATTATATTAAAAATAATATTCGAATTTATTACCCTTATTATGCAAATTCATTACCCTTAAACACAAAGTTAAAAAGTTAAGAATTAATACAATCCTTTAATTTAAGTTAAGAATTTATACGAATCCAAGATTCTAATTTTAATTCTAGTGCAAAATCAAATGCATTTTTAACCCTTACTTAACTTATGCATGGTGTGAAACGATCCATGTACATGTAATTTTATATATAATAAATTATTATAAATATCTATATAATGCTACAAGGGTAGACTACATGGCCTTTTTAGCACGTGTTATATATTAAACACGTTCATTAAAAATATTATATTTTAAATGTGACATGTAAAGGGGACTTAAGGAAGCCACACAGGGAAAATGCATATACACATATTTATAAATATTTAATATATTAGCTTAATTTTTAATATTTAAATAATTTCAAAAGTGTTTTTTTTTCCCTTTCTAGAAGGAAAATTATTTTCGTAAAATTATATTTAATTAAATATTTCCGCTATTTGAACAATTTATACACAGCGCACACCGCATGCTCCCCGCAAATCCGACAAGTTCATGATTAAAAAATAAAGCTCACTATGTAAAATGCCACCAATCGAATCATTTATAAGAATATTGACATTAAGATCATGTAATCATAACCATGGAGATTAAAATGATATAAACATAAATCAAATGTTATCCCTAACAAGCAAAGCTAAATATTATTGCTTTCAAAAGCCTCGACTGTCCCTATAAAGCAAGAGATATAGGTATCAGATTAATTAAAATTAAATTAATCTCAAATCGTGGCCATTGATTATCACGTGAAAACTGTGGGACAGTCGGCAGTTATGCCGGACAGATAAACCCTAACGGAATATACCACCGAAAAGAGTACAAGGGAAGGACGATGGAAGGCAGGGACGGACAGGGAGCTAGGGTTCTTCAATTCACCGTCTGTTGCAATGCCGCCATGGAGTGTCGACAAATCCACGTGAAAATGCGCCCTCCAGAAGAATGTCTCTACTGTTACTGCTCGATCGATCATGTAAGTCTGTAATAATCCAATCTTCTGTATATGAGGAATTTTGACATTATATTGCATATAGATGCTGAGAAATGCAGTGTTTTCATAGAAGTGGCGGCCTGTACAGTCTGCCTGAATGGTTAATTACAATGACTTCGAGAATCTCTCTCTTTTGAGATTTTTGCAAGCTATGGTGTACAGGCTTGCGGCTGTGTGTGTTTTTTGATGGTTGGGGTGACTGCAGTGTCCGGGGGATGGCCCTCTTCTGTGAAGATAGGCTCTTTGTTGGCTTTGAACACGAGTATCGGATTGGCTGCGCAAGTTGCCACACAAATAGCGCTGCAAGATATTAATCATAATTCGAGCCTTCTAAATGGGACCATTTTGGATATGCACTATGTAAACACCAATTGTAGTGCCTTTCAAGGAGCTGCTGCAGGTATCTGTTGTGTGTTGTGTTGTGTGTGTGTGTGAACAATATACATATACATGAAGTGTTCATAACAAGCTGATGGATAATCTATGCAAGATTTGACTAGTTTGTTTATGGTATTTTAAAATCCATTTAAATTTTAGTATCTGTCAATAATTTGTCGGGTTCATTTTCTTCTTGGTTTCTTCTCTATATTATATTGAACTAGACTAGACGGACTGCATGTATTGACTTTGCATAGTTTTATTCGTAATTGTTTGTAATCATCTTCTTAACTAATTAGAACTCGTGTGTGTGTGTACGCTCGCACGTGCGTGTACATTATTTTTACATTTATATGACTTCGATATATGCTCAATTATTTTTCCCTTTACTTGTTATTAGCTTCCACGTACTTGAACAGTACTCTTAGTAATACTTAGGGTCGTTTCGCACCACACTAGCAGTCAAACCCTTAAGCTATAACCTTCATTATGCGGCCGGAAATATATAATTACTATGCCGGAAATATGTAATAAATAAAGTTAAGGGACGCTAAGGGAGGGGGGAGGGGTCATTTAGCGTTCCTTAACTTACCGTCCGGCATTATTTATTACATATTTCCGACTGCATTAATTAAGGCCATGCTTAAGGGTTTGACTGCTAATGTGGTGCGAAACGACCCTTATTCTCACTTTCTGGTATATTATCTGTCCTGTCAATATAAAGTTACAAGTTAGATCTGTCACTTCTCATATTACAATAGGCATATCTATAATTTATATCATTTATCATCTGGTACAGTTCGTGCATGACCATGTGTTTTAGCTTTTATTTATGAATTCGTAGTTTCACATTTTGCGTTTTCTTCTCTCTCTCCCACACACACACACCACACACACACACACACACACAAACACGCAGAGGTTGAACTAACTGATATTTGCAGCAATGGAGCTGTTGGAGCAGAAAGTGGTGGCAATTGTGGGTCCTCAATCCTCAGAGGTAGCACACTTCGTAGCACACATGGCGGCTGCAACACAGGTATCACTACTTCAGAACACATAGAACCGTATGTATAAATGCATGTAACATATGGATATACATGTATATGTCTCAGATACACAGATGTGTATGTGTAATGTAAATCTTACACACCAAGCTTACACAGGTGCCCCTCATCTCAGCCTCTGCAACAGACCCAACGCTTTCAGAGTATCAATTCCCGTACTTTCTTCGACTGGCACGAAGTGACCGTGTGCAAATGGGAGCAGTCGCGAGCATAATAGGTTTATACGGATGGAGAGAAGTTGTAGTTATTTACACAGATGACGACTATGGTACGAATGGTATAGACACACTAGGGGATGCCCTTGTTTCGTATGGTGCTAGTATAGTTTACAAGGCCCAGTTGATCCTGCAATAGACAAAACCGGCATCAGCAAAATGCTTGCCGGTAAGCTGGTTACTTCATATAAACTGAGAGAGACCATATCGAACTCTTTTACAGATCTTGCTCAGATGGGAACAAGGATATATGTGGTACACATGCAAGCAAGGCTGGGGCTAGAGTTGTTTACTGAGGCTTATCTTTTAAAAATGGTGGACAAAGGCTATGTATGGATCGCCACAGAGGCTATAACCTCGGCATTAGATACAGTAAACCTCGACAATACACTTGTACAAGCTACACATGGCGTCATTGGTACACGAACGTACTTACCGGATTCACCAAAGCTGCATTCTTTCAGGAAGAGGTGGAGGAATCTTGCGGATAGTGACACAACGGGCCTTATGAACGAGGATTGTAATGCGTACGAGGTGTTTGCATATGACTCTGTGTGGATGATTGCTCATGCAGTTAGAGACTTCCTGCGGATGGTGGGAACTTCACATTTGTACTCCTACACTATTTCAAGGTTCAGGAACAGGTATATACATTATATATGCATATACTCTCTCTCTCTCTCTCTCTCTCTCTCTCTCTCTCTCTCTCTCTCTCTCTCTCTATATATATATATATATTATATATATATATATATATCAGGAAGTTAAACAGGTACAGATTTGGCAAGGCTTGAGGTTTTCTTAGAAGGAGAAAGGTTCTTACGACAATTTATGGAGTTGAATTTCACGGGTTTAAGCGGGCTTATAAGACTGGATAAGAGAGGCGATCGAGTGGGTACTGTATTCGAAGTTGTTAACAAGGTTGGGAAAGGACTTCGCACAGTTGGTTACTGTTCAAATGCAACTGGGTGTTCCACGTCTCCGCCGCTTGCTAATGAAACTTTCAATGGTGTGTATCAAAAGATAATAATACATATAAATTAATATAATACACACCTATATTATACGTACGGGGTTCATGCTCTGTACGCATTTTTTACTCTTGGTCTACTTATGTATACATATCTAATATGTCTATGAACACAAACACAGAGTCTATATAACTGACTTGTTTAAATTCTTATAGACAATCAGCAGAAGCTTAATGACGTCATCTGGCCTGGGAATGACTCGGATGTGCCACTTGGATGGATGGTGCCAAAGAACGGGAGAGCTCTTATAATTGGAGTTCCCAACAAGGAGGTATGCATACATACATACATACATACATACATACATATATATATATATATATATATATATATATATATATATATATATATATATATATATATATATATATATGTATGTATGTATGTATATATTTGTGTGTATGTATGTCATTATAATAATGTTTGGTCTGTGTGTCTCTGTATTAATTAGCAATACAACTAACTAGTGTAACATTTTCCATTCACCCGTTCACTGGTCCTGGGACTTGCACGCACTACACACGCACGCACGCATGGACACACGCACTACACAAACACACACACGCACGTACATACACTTTACTCTTTAACAGGGTTACAAGGAGTTCGTGGATGCATCTAGTCCCGATAACATCACGGTTTTCCATGGTTTCTGTATTGATGTGTTTGAAGCTGCTCGGTCATATCTTCCGTACACCTTCCCTTACATTCCGATCGTACGGGAATGGGACTTCCACCCCAAGTTATGATGAACTCGTCCAAAAAGTTGCCAATAAGGTACACACGCACGCACGCATGGGGGATTGGTTTAGAGGTGGATTTTGTATATAGAAGTATAGAAACGACAAGCATACAGATGGATATCGGTTTAACTGATGCATCTTACAATAGTGTAGGTGCATAGTCTCACATGTATGCGTGTCCGTGTGTTAAGGGGTTAAGCTTGTTAATCCATATATATAACAGGAATTCGATGCAGTGGTTGGAGACATAACTATAACCACGAAAAGGGCAAAGCTGGTGGATTTCACACAGCCTTACACGACTTCAGGGCTCGTCGTCGTTGTTTCTGTTAGAAAGAGTAATTCAAATCATGCATGGGCTTTTATGCGGCCTTTTACACCCACGTTGTGGTGTACTACAGGTTGTCTGTCTGTCTGTCTGTCTGTCTCTCTCTCTCTCTCTCTCTCTCTCTCTCTCTCTCACACACACACACACACACACACACACACACAGAACTGCCAAAGTTGTGTATTTATGTGTTAGGATAGGGCATGGTAAATATAAGACCCTTGGTGTACGCAGGTGTATTCTTTCTTTTTACTGGCATTGTAATGTGGCTTTTGGAACATAAGAAGAATCGAGACTTTCGTGGCCGGCCTAAGAAACAGGTCGTTACAACTCTCTGGTATGTGCGTGCGTGTGTGTCTGTGTGAAACGTTTTTCTATAGATAACAGAAAGCAACCATTGCTTGTATTTTGCAGGTTTAGCTTCTCAACACTGTTTTTTGCTCAGAGTAAGTAAACTCTTCCTTTAAATTAAAAAACATGTGTATGTACATATATACATATATACATGCATGGATATACTCTCGCAAATATGTCTGTTGTATGCAATTTAAACATACTTTTGCATGTCATATATACATATCTACTTATACCATATACCATACATAGAGTCGTTCATATTTATTTGATAATGCCAAATACGCACACACACACACACACACACACACACACACATTATATGTAACAAATATGTTTATGCAGGAGAGGATGTAAAGAGTACTCTTGGGAGAGCAGTGTTAATCATATGGTTATTCGTTGTTTTAATAATTAACTCAAGCTACACAGCCAGTCTCACTTCAATCCTCACCGTTCAACAGTTGATGCCCACGATACAGAATATAGCAGGCTTAGTGGCAAGCAACGTTCCTATTGGTTACCAGAAAGGTGTGGTTATGTGTATGTGTGTATACATACATATATAGTATGGTGCTTCTTGTATCATATAAACACTATAACAGATTATAGTGTTTATAAAGATCAGATATACATCATGTTATAAATACTATGTGAGTGTACATATATATAGTGACTGAGTATTGATTACCAAGCAGGTTCTTTTGTGGAAGAGTATCTTTTACAGCTCAATGTTCCAAAGGACCGTTTAGTTCCTCTTGGTTCCTTGTCTGCATACGCTGCCGCTCTCAGGAAAGGTACATAAGTGTGTGTATGTTGTGTGTGTGTTGTACAGGGTGCATGCGTGTGTGCTGATGGTTTGTAAAAAGGTCCGAAGGCGGGTGGTGTGGGTGCTATTGTTGACGAGCTGCCTTATGTACAACTGTTCTTATCTAAGGAGTGCGACTTCCAAACTGCTGGACAACAGTTTACCAAGAGCGGATGGGGATTTGTAAGTATACCCCGTGCGGATTGCATGTGTGTATAGTTATCGATAACTGTTCTAGTTCAGATATTGACATTAGTGTAGTACAATATAGTTCTCTCTCTCTCTCTCTCTCGTACTTCAGCACTTTGAAAAAGCATTATAGGCCCAGATACGCATTACATATAGATATATCTGTCATACATACGTACATAGATATGTACTCATATGCATATCATTACCGAGCACATGTGACACTTGGATGATTCCTTTCTTTACGATAGGGGCAGATTTTTGCCCTCTTTTTCCCAAAGATAATAGGCAAGGCTTCACTTTTAGTACTTTATAAAAAGTTTACTGTAACTTTAAAAAGCTTTAACCGAACACTATAATGTACACGCAGGCATTCCAGAAGGGGTCACAGTTAGCAATAGATATGTCAACAGCAATACTGACACTGGCGGAGAATGGAGAGCTACAGAGAATACACGACACGTGGCTCAACGGGCACGATTGCGGCTCACAGAACGTGAAAGTGGACTCCGACGTTCTCGGACTAGAAACCTTCTGGGGTCTCTTTCTGGTGACCGGGATTGCCTCCGTCTTATGCCTGTTCGTATACTACACCAAGATGCTTCTCAGATACCGTAGACTGCTCAAGTCTCAGGATTTTGAGTCATCGGACAGCGGCAGACCCTCTAAACGACGAAGCTTTATAAGATCGTTTGCTTCTTATATCGAAGAGTCCGAGTTACCAAGACGCGGTAGCTCCTCTCTTAAACGAACCCGAGATGAGCGTGATCGGAGTCTCAACGGTTGTAGCTCTTCAGAAGTATAACACCAGGTGTGTGTGTGTGCGTGTGCGTGTCCGTGTGTGTGTGTCTCATATTATATTTACAGATACTGACAACTTTTCTATACGCGTGAGGTAACTTTTGTGTATGACATTATACCAGGGAGTGTAATATAGAGATGCAGCAGGATTTTGTCAACTGTTTACTCGGTTTATGAACTAATACTTGGCAGATTTTCCATGGATTATTAACTCAGGTAGCTGTTAAAGTATGATATGGTTTTGAACAGGAAGTCAAATATCTCCAGACAACATATACAGTCTATTTTATGATTGACATGCACCGTAGCCTGACATGTGGTAAGTCACATATCCCATGACACGATTGCAGGACTACATGAGTAAATTATTCACATAGAGTCCACTCTCATCAAATAAGAAAGAACAGATACTCTACGAAGTGGAAGACAGATCACAGGTGAACATATTGATATAGTTTTTTTTTATATACAAGTATATACGTTTGGTGGTGGTGTATATACTTTATCAATACTACCATGCTTTCCCCAGGCTTTGTATAGTAGGTGGCATGTCAAGTCGTCATTGATATAAAAGTTTCCTCCACTAAGCAGAGCTTCCCATGAAAATTGACATATAATGTTTATAAAAGAATTGACCTCCCATAAATTTAAGTATATAGACACTGTTTATACGTACACTATGGTCGGAGGTTCGTGGTTTTCATAGCGAGGATGCAATCGAGGGTCAGCGGCTAGGATCGGACGGTGACATGGAAATAGAAAAGATACGGTTGTTGACGGTCGAGATTCAGCCAGTTCAGCTGCTGATCAACGGTCAACCTAGGAGGGATATTCCACGAATCCCGAGGGGGTTTAAAATTTGGGTTTAACTTTGACTTTGCACCGTGCCCGTGCAACACCAGACAAACGTATTTGGCTAAAGCTGGCGGATTATCTTTAATTAATTAAAGAGGAAGGGAAGGAAAAAAAGGGTCTTGTATTGCAGAGATTAAGGTTAAGTAGAACACGTTTTTGTTTTCCTTTGAGCTCTCTTCTGTCTTGATCGTCGAATCTAGACTAGGAGGTGAGGGTTAGATGTGGACGGTCTCATCGTGAGTGCTCTATAAGCGATCGGTTCGTGTTCACAGGGCAGACAGGGTATTGGATATATGGTGTTTTCCGTTTCCACTACGTAATTGAAAATGCACACAAGAATGCCTCAAGAAGAGTGTAGTAGTAGTAGTAGTACGCACGGAGTGAGATCGATTCTCCTGTCGGGTGCGGAGCTGGCGAGGCTCAAGGATCTCTGGAGCGTACAGCTCTTCTTTGCGCCGGATTCGTCTCGGGAACAGGAAGAGGAGGTGGAGCTTCGTTGCAAGTCTGGGATATCTGTAGAGTCTGCTGTTCCTTTCAACTGGAACAGGGCCGCGACGGATTATTCATCCGGTGGCAAGCTGGTGCTAACTCAGGGTGTGTCCTCGGCAGACTCACCGATCGTCGTCCTGAAGAGCAGGGCAGTGATTCAGGCAGAGAAGGAGAGACAGTCGTCGACGAGATGGAGCAGCGAACAGACGAAGAAGAAGAAGAGGCGTTCTCGATGGACGAATCCAGCCTCCTCGGCAGGCTCGGTGACCCCGTAGGAGCGAGCAGGAACGAGATCTTCGGGAGCGCGAGGAGACCGGCAGTTCCCCTCCCGCTCCCGCTTCCACCGGACAAGGAGGAGTTCAACCACAGCCACAGGAGGCACCTGAGCATCGACCTCCGGGCGTCCCCGGCTGCAAAGTTCCTTGTCCAGGTAATGCAGTGGGAGGCAGGGGAGGAACAGTTGGGTTCGAGGGCCAGTATGGGATCCAACAGCAGCCACTGCTACGTTCCTTTCAAGTGGGAGGAAGCTCCTGGAAAGCCCAAGAGCAACGGGGAGAACGGGTTCACCGCCGGCGGCGCAAGGAAGCTCCGGCTTCCCCCAGACTGCAGCAGCTGGATCACCTCGGATCGGCATCTCTGTCACCCACGAGCACACTGGATCACGTGGTCGACTCCTCTTCGTCCTCCCCAAATGCAGGCTGTTCCTCGTCGTCTCTCGATCCCAACGAGACCCGGACAAGAACACGTAAGGTACTTCGAGCAATCCTTGCTTTGCACATCTGGCAGCTCTGGACCAAGAAGATTCCCAAGGAATCTGCAAAGATGCCCAGGGAATCTTCGGTCGTCAAGAACACTGCCAACTACAACAGCTCCTGGAGTCCGTCGCCCAGGCCCTTCTGGCTCAGGAGTACCAAGCACGACCGTACTTCACGCCCAGATAACTGGAGGAAAGACTGGGCGTTGCAAAAGATTGTAAGTTCTTTATGCATTTATCACACGTATCAATGTGCGTGTGTGTTGTGTTTAGATTACGTTTTGGTTACGATCTGTCACACTAATGGGGTGACGAGCTGTAATGTCTTCCAGCCACAAACTTTACTCTCACGTTTATCTACACGTACATGTACGTGTATACAAACGTATAATACACGTATCAAACATCAGTCTTAGTTTGGAAGTATATTGTGTAGCTCTTTTGACTCGTATATTATATGAAATTAATCAAGTAACGTGTGTTTTAGTGGTTTTGTCATAGAGACGTGTGTGTATGAGAAGAGACAATAATATCGTTAATATTGTACACAAAACACATAGACATACACGCACGTGTATTGACATACGTATGGACAGGCGTCTGGATGCAACGTGGTGAAGAGGGCAGTGAGGATGAGATGGTGGTCGTACACGAAAGTAAGCGGGTCGAAGAAGAAGAGAAAGAGCGGGAAAATTGCGTACAGGCCACTTCTGTGCAGTGTTGACGGGGATTCAACCGCATTTGCCTGCTCCTCCTCTGCCCTGTGATTGCCCTAACACTGTTTGTATATTTGAAATAATTCTACGGATATTCGTTTATGTGTGGATATGCTGGAATCATCCCCAAGATATTCGTACGTATTGTAAGAATATTTAATACGCTTTAATATCAAGTACAGGCTGATATACATTTCTTGACGTTGAATATATTTAATTTGGATGATATTGTACGGTACATATATATATTTTATGTGTGTGTGAGAGAGATATGTTATTATATTGCAAACTTGATTCGCAGGGTAGGAATAAGTATTTCCTTAAAAGGCAAAGGCTACCTGCATACGTGGAATGTTCGATGCGTGTGTGTGTTAGCAAGTGTATAGATTATTAATACATGTGTGTGTGTGTTGTGTGTGTAAAAATTCTAAGTAATTCTCCCCGTGAAACACTCAACTGAAAACAAATGTATTCACATAGTCGACAAAAATACGCACATGGCTACATCAGCAAAGAGCAAATTAAATATTTTATATATACTTTCTGGAAATTATTTAAAAAGCGTGAAGGTGACTTATAAATATTAAAACATCACAACATCAATCATTGAAATATTTTTCTGTGCACCTGTATGTGTATGTGTGTGCGTGCCTGTGTGTGTGTGTGTGTGTGAAGAGAGAGAGAGAGAAGGAGCTGAAGATACAACAGATACGAATGTGAACCAGCATCAATCTTTGAATGGCAGTGTACAAATTGCATTCAAATTACTTAAATGCTTATATATAAATATAAATATAACTTACACACACACACACACATATATATAGCAGATGACGAAAACTCATCCAATCCTGACACACTTATCTACACAGTCCACAACAATACACACACATGCATACATCATATTTCTATTTTTTTTTTTTACATTATTAATAAATGATTAAGTAACTTTTTAGGGTTTACAATTTAAAATTGAGCTTTGCCCTAGCATGAGATATTTTATGAATAAATGAATAGGATATTCTCACGTTTTTGCATTGACCTAAGATACGTAGGAGGAACGGAGCGTGCGTGGAGATGGCCCGGCAGCGCTTTGATCCGCAAGAAATTGATTATCGACAGATCCCGGAATTGGTGAGTGTTTTTGATCCAATTGGGGCTTTATAAATAGATTGAATTTATTTCTATTTAATTTGTAGACGATGCCATGGCAATTTTGTTAGCATTTCAATCGCCAGAGCTTGATGTTATTGCCCTCACTACCACGTTTGGTAACGTTTCGACGGTAATGGCCAAACAACGCTTGCATCTGGTAAAACCCTAAACCCCTGAATATACATTATATGTTTGTATACCATACATAGAATTACACAGTGTTATTGCATGTATGTGTATTCAAACCCAACCCAGTGTAATAATGTTTATACATGTAAATGTACATATACATACACCAGAAGGAACTCAATATATGTATTTTGTGATTATACGTACATATGTGTCCAACTTATATACACAAATACCTATAAACCCATACCCTTCTATATATGTGTGTTGTTTACATATTTATAACATAACCGGAAAACCCCATGTTTCTTGTATGCAAATATGTGGACACACAGGTGTCTTAATATAAAGTCGGACTTATAGAATCTACAAGAAAAGAATCTATATATAGGATGAATGAAATTTTTTAACACTTTCTCTTTTTAGTGTGAACTTGCAGGCAGACAAGATATTCCTGTTGTTCAAGGTCTACAAAATTCCCTCAAGGTACCGATGAGTGCACATATTGTATTATTCTATCACATTGTTACTAGTGGCAATATACAATTCTATATATATATTATATATATTATATATATATATATATATAATGGTATTAACTTGATACGCAGGGTGACACGAAAGAGCACGCTGTTGATTTTATACACGGAAAGGATGGCTTGGGGAATACGTATCCACCTCCGCCAAATGGAAAGCCAATTGATATGTTGGCTCCAGAGTTTCTTATTGCCAAAGTTAAAGAGCTCCCTGGACAAGTTACCATTGTAGCCTTGGGCCCATTAACAAACCTCGGCAAGGTGTGTGTGGAATGTGTGTTAGAGTAACACACCGTGTGAGACTAGCAAGGTGTATAACATGTATATATACATTTACACGTGTATATTCATATGTACCATTTATACACAGTTTTTATGTATTACATACAATCATATGGATGTTAAGTATAGAATCTATATACTGATTCGTATAACTCTTTTGTTTATGTGTTTATGTATTTATTTGACAGTGCAGGCTGTAGAAATGGATCCTACATTTGCACAGTTGGTTGGTGAGATTGTAATCCTTGGCGGTGCATTTGCTGTAAATGGGAATGTAAATCCTGCTGCCGAAGCAAACGTGAGTTACATATATAATGTGTGTATGTATCTGTATGTATGTACATATCCAATAGGGTCTGTTTTTTCCTCTTGAAGATTCTAGGGGATCCACTGGCGGCGGACATTGTTTTTACCTCTGGTGCTAATACAAGAGTTGTAGGTATCAACATAACGCATCAAGTCACCATGACAGGTAGTATATACTTTTATAGTATAACACACGCACGCACACATACACACAGACATATATGTTACTATGTCTGTGTGTATGTATATCTAACATGTCTTACACATGCACACACATTATTAACGTTTTATTTTCTCTTTTGCTTCCTTTTGTAGCTTCTCAAATTGAGGAACTAAGAAAGAGCGATAGTAAATTCGGCAGGTATTTGTATGATGTCATTACTTGCTATCTCAATTATCATCGTGACTATTACAACATGGATGGTAAGCACATTATGGATGAACATATACATATTAATATGTTTGTTGTGTGTGTAACATATAGTGTTACTAAACGTTCTTTTTCAGCAATTTATCTCCATGATCCTGCTACTGTAATAGCAGCCATTGATCCATCGCTGTTTACTTATGCCGAAGGTGTGGTTAGAGTTCAACAAGAAGGGATATGCAGTGGGCTCACACTTTTCAATAACACAAAAAAACGGTGTGTGTGTGTGTGAGAGAAGAGATGATTATTTGATTATTCTGTTTATTACAGATGGCCTGTGGCGACGGAATGGTGTAATAAGCCTCCTGTAA
The DNA here is from genome assembly GCA_003024785.1 of Selaginella tamariscina. Classification (NCBI taxonomy): domain Eukaryota; kingdom Viridiplantae; phylum Streptophyta; class Lycopodiopsida; order Selaginellales; family Selaginellaceae; genus Selaginella; species Selaginella tamariscina. The sequence goes on from PUQB01000439.1 coordinate 78,971, forward strand.
AGGTTGCAGTAACTGTGGATGCAGATAGGCTGTTGGCACTTCTCATGGAGCGTCTCACGGTCTCGTAACACACATACACGCACACGCCATGTAAGTCGTTATGATAACTTTATAATTATTTAAATGTGCAACTAGTTTTGTATAGTATTATGTATACACATCTCATGTAAGTATATAATACTTGAAAAATATTAAATAACATATAATAAAATGATAAATAAATAGAAAATTTCATTACCTTCATTAACTTCTTTAAGCAGCTACATCATGAAGTAAAAAAACCTTCAAACATTATCATTATCATAGTTTAGTTATAACCTTTCAACTTATATATTTGTATCAATACTTGCCAGCACCTGTTGTTCATATTCAGGTCTAAAAACATCCAAGTTCTCATCACACTTTAGCTGCTCCAACAATCTCACCACCTCGTTCATACTTGGCCTCAATTGCAAATCCCTTATACACATGATTAATCCAATTAAATAATTATAAAATAAAATATTGTGTATGGGTGTGTGTGTGTACACACACACCACATATATATATACTAATTAATAAATTATATAATTACATACTAGAACTAATTAAATAAATTGTTACCTTCTTAAGCACCTCAAAGCAACTGCAGCTAATCTTCTCATGGACTTGGTAAACTGCACTTCGTTTTTAAGCTCAGCGTCGACGATCTCTTGTAACTTGTTCTCGTCACGTAGAATTTTGGGTATCCATTTTGATGACTCCTCTTTCTTTGCTATTAATCTTTTCATATTTTTGCTCCCCATCAGCAGCTCTAGTAGTATTAATCCATAATTTCCTATATCATTTTTTATATAGTCGTCCCATCCAAACTTCCCATCAGACTGCAAACTTATAACTAGACTTATTACATACATGATATATGCATTATACATGTGTATGCGATAGTAATCATATACATATACACATGCAGACACACACATATATTGTTTAAATGTACACATCTCTCTCTCTCTCTCTCTCTCTCTCTCTCTCTGTGCGGACATGAGAGTTTCAGGAAGCCCACACAACGACTGTGTAAGCACCGTCAGACGATTATATATGTGAATATGGCATTCTTTTTATGTGTGTTACCTCATTGAAACACAAGCCATAATCAGAGAGCTTGGCAGTGAAGTCCTTGTCTATCAACACGTTGGCTGCTGTAAAATTTGTATAAATCACCTGCATATATACTTTATAATCAACTCAACTTGTGTGTGTGTGTGTGTGTGTGTGTGTGAGAGAGAGAGAGAGAGAGAGAGAGTTATATACATGTAATTATATACACTAGTAATACATATACTTAGCACTAAGAAAACACACACACACACACAACTAACTTGAAAGTGGGCTTTGTTATGAAGATAAGCAAGGCCTTTAGCAGCACCAAGAGCAATAGTGAGCCTTGTATACCAGTTAAGTGGAAATATATGTTGGCTTTTAGACAGCAACAAGTCTAAGCTACCATATTCACAATGCTCAAACACCATTATCCTCTCTGTTTTACCATCCTTGTGTTGGTTCCAAGTGCAAAAACCGATTAGTTTGCACAAATTTCTATTTTGCATCCTTGATATCCACTTCACCTTAGTAATCCATGCCTCTAAACTCTGTTTATTAATATCAATTATCATGCATTAACATCTTAAACTTTCACTAGTTTCACCTAAATTTTAAACAACTATGCTAAGTTAAACTAATTTTATCAAATAACTATATATTGTATATATATACACTGACAACCAGCTTCTTTTAATGTTATCTATAGTCTCTCTCTCTCTCTCTCTCTCTCACACACACACACACACACACGTACCTGATGGGGGACTTCATTAAGCCTGAAGACTGCGACTTCCATCATTCTTTTACCGATATTCCGTCCATCACGAACATGCATAAGGCACTTATATACTTTACCAAATATGCCTTCTCTGATGCAGCAGCTCGAGGAAAACCCACAACAAGCAGTGCAATCTCCTCAAATCTAAAACATTTTAGCTTAAACCCATGCGAGATTAACAAGCTATTCTCCATGTTTCTGGGATACAATGGAGGTACTAAGCAGTGTTCGTCTTCTTCTTCTGTGTATGCTGGTTCAGGGAGTGGTAATGGTTTCCCTTTAAACTTCCCCATCAATTAAAACGTATAATGGTTGCCATTCATTAACAGTATGTGGTTTATGATTGTCACCATCTTCATTTCTGTAAAGATAATAAGATTAACTGAGTGTGTGTGTGTGTGTGTGTGTGTGTGAGAGAGAGAGAGAGAGAGAGGAGAGAGAGAGCTTACCCGAACAGATTTATGGATTTCCTCCAGCCGTCTCTACTTCGTAAAGAGGATTTATTGTGTATGGATCTGAGGCCCGGAAAAACGGGAACATTTTGGGATCTTCTCTGAATGAGCTCCAGGGATTTGAGCACAAGATCTGATTCATTTTCCACCCGCCCCTTAGTGCTCCTCAGAAATGAGAAGCAACCCATAGTCTTCCATGAACATAAACTTCAACCATGTTTAAGCTGCTTCTACATAAACATGGCACATAGTTTTGTGGGCCATACATACATACATACATACGTATGTCACTTGATCATCTGTGCGTGGATTATGCATAAAAAAGTATATATAATCTATAGGAGAACCTAATCCACCGAACGATGTGCCACGTTAACACAAGCAATTCTAAGCAGTGGGGTATGTGGAAAATGAATAACACAACATATATAATTCTGTGTACATGTGTAAGTATATATAGTGTATATATATGCATGCCCTGGAATATATCAAGTAATAGATGTGTATGTGTGAAGACATACATGTAACGCTAGTGTGTCTCACGCACACTAAATACACTCGAAAGAACATAAGATCAAGAATAGATAAAACGTGTATGTAGAGAGAGCAAGGGGTAGAGAGATCAAACCTTATTACTCTGTTGCAAAACGTCATCATTATTTCATAGTAAAATCCAAAAAATGGAGGGTAAAGAAAGAACAATGCCCATTCTTATGGATGAAGCATTCATTCCTTCTTGCCTAAAACCAATCGCTTTGTCTGTAATTGAGAATTATGTATTAAACGCACACACATTGTGTGTATATAAACAAGTTTACCTGTTCAAGCGTCAAGAACATCACAACGTTCCATGATCCCAAACGGACAAAGTTCGGAATGAACCCTTTATAAAACGCAGTGATACCCTGATAAATCATCAAACCTCAATGAATATATATATTTACTAACATATTAAACATTAATAATATTATTTAATATAATTTACTTACATCGTTCTTTAAAGTCTTCACAAAGCAGTCAACTGTGCTGTTGTAGCTGGAAGAGTCTCCCATCATTCTCGATTTCACCTGAATACAGAAAAAAGAAACACAAACACATGTAATATGATAGATGTTTTAAAATATAATGTTATTAACTCATAAACTACTCTATAGTCACATTTTTGGATATGTAATATAGATACCTATGTTAATTTAGTCTGTTATTTATATTGTGTGCGTCTATTAGATCAGGTTTTATCTATGATTAGTGATATCTATGAAAATATATTACTTCAACAACTCATACAAAATATAATAATAGCTTACCACATCAACCGGTGATCCAACACAGACTGCTATGAAACCTGCTCCCAAACCCGACAATATATGTGTGAAACTGTTATCCTTAAAACCGACCCCCAGAAGTGTCTATAAAAATATTAACAAAAACAAATTGGTACTACATAATGAGATCATTAAGGCATTAATGTGTATAAATATACTTAGTCTTATAAACTAAACTGAAAACACATACGTAAACACACAGACCTGTTTTACTTGGTCATAACTAGCCAGTTCAGCCGCATTAATGATAGCATTTCGAGCTACATTTGGACCAAGTCCAGTCCAAAGAGCACCAACACCTTCCTGTACAAGGTCAAGTGTATATAAAAGACCTCTTATATATATATATATATATATATATATATAATATATATATATATATATATATTATATATATATATATATATATATATAACTATTATTATTTATTATTAGAACATGAAAACATATTTACCTGTCTTGCGATTTTACTGTAAGCGTCCATAGCTCCAGCATAACGACGAGGAACACCTGGTGGTAATTTACCTTCGGCCTGTAGCCGGACTTTGACCAGATCCGTAGGATTAGCAACAGTAATTGCTACAGCACCTGTAAAACCACATAAAACATATGTTCATGTATAATAACACACATTGTAGACACATACATAATAATAACCCACTTATATATTATTATATGTAAATACACACCAAGACAAACTGAATATTGAAAACTATATTATCTTAATAATCACGACTAGTTCACATACACATAAACGTTACTAATAGTAAAAAAGTAGAAATAATATATATGATCACCTGTAGTGAGTCCAGCAGCAATTTTTTTATCAAAGGCACATCGCCTGTATGGTCCTTTCCGACATACAGCATCTTGACCTGAAAAACAAATAAATAAACAAAAAAAAAGAGAGAAAAGCAGGAAATTAAACCTGTATTCAAAAACCTATGTAGTTATACATTTTATGACGTATATGCACAAGTTATATAGGGTGGCAGCTTATACATGGCGGATAGAATTTATCATAATGCTAACAGACAATAATGTGCAAGATAGGGAGACAGAGAGAATACCGAACTTGTTTTATACAGTGGGTTGTTTACGTAGCATAATGGGTATAAACACGCACCAGAGACGCAGAATCATTGTATGAAGTCTAAGAGCACGTACTTACGGGTTCATAGAGGCCAATACGTAGACCACCGAAGAGCACTTGGCGATGTTAAACCAGGAACGATGCCTTTCCATAAAGAAGCAGCACCTTCTTCTCTAGCAATAGTAGTAACAGTTCCAAACAGTCCTCTGTACTTAAGCTGCGAGACATCCATTCCTGTCGTTGGCTTTCCCTGTAGCTGAAGCCTCACTTTTGCCGTGTCTATAGGAAGAGTGGTAACCTACAAACAGGTTATATATATATGCCACTGTACACAATATATTTCAAATCATAATACTAATATACTGCACATGAACAATAAGTCAAGAATAGTATATGTGTGTCGTCTCATAAAATACAATAGAACAATATATAACTAGATACCTTTACCATTATGTATGCTGTGTATAGCAACTAGAGGTGTTGGTATATGCGCTCTACGCACAGCATAAAGATTACGATAATAATGACGTATATACAGTATAATAATATAATGTATATAAAAGTACAGAATAACTAATAAAATGTTTTGCTTTATAGCATACAATAGAATCGTAATCTAATTAATATACCAAATATATATATATATACATTACGTGTGAAAGAAGAAACGGCATAAAACGGAAGACATGCATTGCCTCAAAAATTGTTTCAGAATTAGAAAGTAACGTATGATGATAATAAGACAAGTAAATCAACATGTAATACATATCTATATACTTATTATATATGTATATTATGGATGGGTGAGTCCTAGTAAAACATATGTTATATATATAGTTTTATAAAGACTAATGAAATTGAACGACCTATAGAAACACGTACCTCAGCAAAGCAGGCGCTGAACGCGCTACAGCCAAAGTTTTTGAGTATGAGCGACAGCCCCGAAGATTGCTGCTGAAGCTTCTGATCCACTGCCATAGCTGCGGATTCTCTATGCAAATCCGACGATTTCCTGCATAGATCTTGTCATTCTCGGCCACAAATCATGAGAGATTCTACACAAACCTTGCAATTTTCTTCGGAAATACGAGATTTTGATGCCGATTCTTCAGATTTCCTTCAAAACCTGCCGATTTCTTCCTATATTTCTGTAGAAACAATGCAAAATACGCATACAAAAACGATTAGCTTCGGCTATGGCTCATTCAGATAAAAGGGCGCCGCGCTTGACAGGAAAAATACAACACTCATGATTTCCCCTAAACCATTGGTCCTTCCTACGTCAGCATGCTGACTCATATGCCAAAAAAGCATACGGTATATTCGCGAATACTAGAATATTATTTCTTATCTTTTCTCAAAATATTGGAGAAAAAACTTGCTTGGGGCTGAAGCCACTTGTTCTACCATACTGAACATTTCTAAAATGTCTGAGTTTGGATTCTGAAATAAAATAAGTACCAAATAAGTATAATATTATCATTGTATACATACATGTCGTATAATGAATATGCTTGTGATACACACACGCACACGCACTCGTGCACGAAGCGTACCTTCATTTCACCTGATTTTGTTGGAATACCTCTGATGGGAGCTAACCTGTTTCTTAACGCAGAGATCGTCTCAGTTAATATTTTCTTCTCCTTCATTCTTAACTTTGCAGCTACTTTCTCCTTATGTGAAATGTCCTGTAAACATAATATATACAGTAAATTCTCTCCCTCTCCCTCCTCCCTCTCCCTCTCTCTCTCTCTCTCTCTCTCTCTCTCTCTCTCTCTCTCACACACACACACACACACACACACACACACACACCTTTCTCTTTAAAAGCTGAAGTTCATCTTCCCCAGTACCGCTGTAATTCAAAAGCTTCATTCGACAGTCGGACATAAGCAGCATTAACGCCTCGTATTCATTTTTCTGTAAGAATTAGTAACCATTTAGCTTTGTGTGTGTGTGTGTGTGTGTGTGTGTGAGAGAGAGAGAGAGAGAGAGAGAGAGAGAGAGAGAGTAACATACTTGATCGACGATCAGATCTTTCTCGAAAACAATTTTTGCAAATAGAGCTGAGTCCTGTATCCTAGAGAGCCTTGTGTATGTCAAGAGCTGCAACCACGTAATGAATTAATCTAAATACTTATGATATTAATATATACTTATTTAACAAAGATTATTTACATACAGACAACAAAACTACACGTAAATCTACCTACACAAACACACACAAACATCTATCATACAGAACACAAAACACACACACACTCACACACACACATATATATACATACCTGTGTTGGGAAGCGATTAGAATACAAAGGAAACTTTTGAGGTGCACTGAGGCCTACGTCTTGCAATATTTCGCGTTTAAGTGAAGCCAGTGGGTCATTACTCACTAAATTAACCTGCAATGAAGTGTGTGTGTGTATAGATGCATACATACGTACGTACATATAATGTTATATACCTCCATTTCAATGTAATCATCTTCATTGTTATCGTCCACAAAACCGTATCTGTACATTGCATCTAGTTAAAGCCGTATACTTTATATAATGTGTAATCACCTTATAAGTAAATCTGAATTTGATTGATTCCTACCATACGATGTATGTACTTGTTCTCCTTTCTCGTAAACTTTATCCACTCTTAGAACTACCTAATAATGTTAATATTTTAATAACTATTATCAATTAATGTAAAATTATCAATCAACCTTCTGGTCTTGTATATCGTAGTCCATGCAAGATCTTGAATACTCGTGATTAATTAAGTCCCCAAATGGAACCTAAAACAATGACAGCAAATACATGTGTCTGTAATGTATGTATATATATGTGTTATGTATCCATATACCACATACAAGAGCACAAAGTTCTGCAGCAGGTAAAATATATAGCCTTGACAATACGACTGAGAAAGCAGTCTTGAATGCGTCAAACGTAAAACTCTTCATAGGAAACCCCTGCAACACATTATTAGAATATGCACATGTGTGAGTGCGCGCGTGCGTGTGTGTGGCTATGCTAACCAACTCACTGTGCTGTCTTTAAGGATGTCCTTCAACTCATCAAATTCTTGTTGTAAAGCTGTAAGCTGACTCTTAACTTTACCTGCGCACATACAATTGATAAATACTACACGCACGCATGCACGCACGCACGCACCTAGAGCAGGGGAACACGTAAAAGCTCCTCTTGTTCAGAAGAAAGTCCATAGTAAAGGGCTCAAAGTCGAATGTGGAAACACTCGCAAGTAAGGATACCATGGTGAGCTTTCTCCTTTTGATTGCTCATACATGAACCATAATGTAAGCCCAATAAGCTCATCTCTTCCTTCGAAAAAATTCAGCAGAAATCAGTACGTGTGCGGCGGCATGTGTGTGTGTGCCTGCGTACCTTCAGCAGCATTTGCAATGACAGGGTGGCTAGAAACATCCACAGATGTGACAGAATAGTTTTCAGGAATTGATAATGCAATATCTCCAGACTACACGTTTTAACGGACAGAGTGTATATATATACATACATCTCTCTCTCTCTCTCTCTCTCTCTCTCCTCTCTCTCTCTCTCTCTCTCTCTCTATATATATATATATATATATATATGAGAGAGAGAGACACACACACACACACACCACACACACACATATATAGTGTATTAATACACTACCTGAAGATCCTGAGCAGAACAGCATCCAAGTCCTTATCTCCGTAGCTGCTTGGAGTAAGAGGCTGCAATAATAAACTTGCTAAGTCAATATGTATTACACATAATATGTATCATGTGTATATACGCACGCACGCACGCACGCCACGCTTGCCTGATCAGGAAATCCTTGTTGTTTAAGCCAATTCACCATGTCAATTGTAGCATTAAGGCGCTGCTCTTGATCGAGTAAATGCACAGATGAATAAGCAGCAGAAGAAAAGCTCTGGCAATGGGAATGCCCTCCGAAATGTACTTGTTCTCGCTACAAATGAGTTGAATAAAGCACATGTACAACTTGGTAACCTTGTACTTGTAGATACAATCTCCATAGCTGCCCACAACCAATCTAGAAAATTAATAGCGAGTTAATGTCTTGTATACTTGGAATATACCTTATACAGCATAGTATATGCTAAGCATATACTAAAATATACTAAACCTTCCCTTAACACGCGCCTCTCTCTCACGCGCACGCACGCAAACACACACACACACCACATTATATACAAGCTTCGTGGGAAGAGCATTGTAAATATCAATTGAATACCCCATCTCCACGTATCCCGTAATAAAAAGAAGCAACATGGTGATCACTTGTACATGCTAACGAGATACATGTTAGCCTTTCTAAGCTTCTGGTACTGTTCGTGTAAATAAGTTCAACACATGAACACCTATAATAATTGATAATTAAATTTTAATCTATACAACTAACAAAAAATGAATCACTTAACTGGACAGAAATGGTACCGAATGTCTCCTATTTATGTGTGTGTTGAGGTCACCATCCCTCTTATATGACCTATCACATCCCGAAAACGTACGCTTCTGCATCATCACAAGAGTATATACATGTGTATGTGTGTTATATATGCAAACCTCCTCAGAATGCACAAGTTGGTGATCCTTGAGGTGCCAAGAATACTAGACAACGCTGCCACACTTGTCACAAGAGAATGTCCCCTCTTTGTACCTCCGTTTATTGTGCCCATCAATCAAGCCATTTTTGCTTCCTCTGCTGCTCGTGCGTTTCTTGCCCGTGTGCTACCACTAAACTCCTCTCGGGGTTAGACCTCTTCTTCTGGGTACGGTTTATGTGCCATGTAGATTAGAATTGAACCGCCACATACGATCGGTTGGAGTCGCTGCAATTCGATATGCATTGTCTTCGTGCTCCTCGTCCTCGGATAGCACCAAGATATCCATTGATCTTACACTTCCTACAACCCTATCCCGTGTTTTATGGGTTTAAATAACGCTGCCCCATCCAAATATTTGATCGATATATATATATATTAATCTTCCTTTAAGTTTCCAGGTCAATTTCCAGAAATGTTCCTAGAAGTGTTTGTCTCTATATAGTCAGAACTGAGTTGTGGATGACGGTTCTGAGGCATATATAAGTTCGACAAAGAGAAGAAACGTGTTTTGGTCGTGGCCTCATTTAGTGGCTCCAGTAAGAAGGAGAGGTCCTGAAAGTTGTAGAGGACTGTTTGGTGTATTAACTGTTGGAAGCTTGCATTCTAGGGAACCAGTATTAGATGTTCTACAGTTGACAAAGTATACATGTGCCAGCAAAATAAGAAAACATATATAGCGTTAAGTAGTCGGATTATCCTGCACATGTACGTCGTAGATCAACCTTCTTTGTGAGGCTCGAACAATGCTCATTTCGAGCATGTGGCGTCACAGACTTCAAGTACTCCCAAGCCCTCCGGAACTTCTCTAGGAAAAAAATCCTTCTTCTTAGCAAGGTCGTGAATGTCAATCCAATGCATAAACGCTGCAATCGAGTGCCAGTGTCTTCAGTCTTGGAAGGAACACAGTCACCGCATGCCTTTGAGGTGATAACTGCAAGAAGAAAAGAAACACAGTTTAAAAACTCTTACATATATAGCCTCCTAACCATGTCAAAATTAAGCTCTAGTTCCTCCAACTCCGCTAGCTTGCTCACAACCTCGAAGAATGTCCCAGAATTCTCTATGTGAGTGTCTTCGTTGTCGTAATCCCAATAACTCAAACGAGGACTTATGCAGAGGGTCTTGACCCCCTGACAAGGCGAAACAGGAACTCAGAGTGCTTCCTATATTGTTCAACCATTTCTTGGTAAGGCACATGTACAATCTTTGAACAGCTGGAGAAACCCTTAATAATCTGTGTTCCAAAATAAAGTGTAAGCTCCTGGAGAAGAGGAGTTTCGAGTTCCACCCACATCATGTCTTTAACCCCAGCTGCATTTACCAAAAGGTTTTCAACCATAAAGAGATACAGCTCCATCCGTATCACGCTCGCTGGTGCATTTAGAACAAGTGTGCTTTGTGACTCATTACAAAAGAGAGAGTCATTACAATAGAGAGTACTCAAGGTTAGGAACCCGCTCCATTCGATTATATCCAGAGTGTCCTTGATCGTTCCAAGTCCGTCTCAAAGCTGAGGATCGATTTGCACTGGTACTGGCAATATTCAGACATTCACCAGTCTATAGTGTGTGATGTACTGGGCAAATGTATAGGCAGAGCTCCACTTGGGATTCGGGTGTACTGTGGAGCTATTGCAAGTCCTTCGGAGCTGCAAAAACCTATCTGTCTTATCTCTTTGTTTTTACTCGATAGAGACTGAGGATATACCGCAAGATTTGATCTTGAAGAGCCTCAGTATTTCTGCCTACATTTCCAATGAAACAATTCATTTGCTGGCACTCGTAGAGAACATGCCCGTGCTTCTTGCAGTTACAATCGTAGGTTGCGAAGGAGATTGAGCTTACCCAGCTAGAGCTGCATCTCCAATGCCAAGAATGTTTTCAGCTCGCACTCACCTATCTGTGAAATTTATAATAAAAGTATATATTATTAAATAGTAATGTTCATATATTCTTTTACACACATATGCATATGCATATGTATATGTACATAAATTTGAGTTAATATTCTTTGTTTATTTTTAGTTTCTCTATGCAAACATGTACAAGAATATTTTAAATTTATTCTAATAAAAAGTCTGAATTTTATTTAAATAAATTAACAGTATATTCAAAATTTAAAATATACCACGAAACAAATAAATTCAAATACAAGCACAAATAAAATTGTACGTAACTCATTATCGCATTTTTCTTTTTTCTTAAATTAGGCTTGAGATTTGGATGGCCTTTTGCAATTCTTCATAACCTGCACAAATGTTCAAACTTTCAAAATTGCCAAATTATTAACATCTTTCACTTTGTAACTCATCATCCACTTGCACATTGATGTCTACTAGATGATCACTTTGCCCCACTATAATCACAAATGTTAAAACCTTTCCCTCTTCCTCTAGATCGACAAAGTAAAAGGTTAATTAGTGTTTATAAGAGAGTATTAATCATAATGACCCAAGTCTACTCAAGTCTTTTTTTTTTATATATTTCACATATCTTATAATTTTGACCTAAATAGTCAACTCATTAAGTTAAAACTATGACATTAAATATGTTGATCCATTATAGCTCTAAAGGATCAATAAATGTGAGTCCAATGATACAAATTAACGATTTCATATAGTAACATCAATGATTAATACTCTAAGCGGTATCAAAAACTCACATAAGGGTTAAAACATTATTAACATTAAAGTGTGATTGTACTAAAAGGTTAACTTTGAAATAAAATTAAATATTTAATATTAAAAGTTTAATAATAGATTCTTATGAGTGTTTAATTAAAATTTATAGCTATAATATTTTATTTAAAAATTTAATTATAGCTATTTATTAATGTTTTAAGTTAGATTTAGAGTAGAAAATTATTTTTCAATTAATACACTAAGAGAAATGGCTCTTAGTTTAAATTAAATTAAATTAAATTAATTGATAACTATATTTTTAGTATATTCTTCATGAATTACCTTTTTAAGACATATTAGTATTTATTAAATATTATTTAATATTTTATCAATAAAAATGAGATTGTGAAACTTAATTAATGGTTACATGCACTATATAACTCGGGGTAAGAAACATAGTAAAGAACTATATACAAACATGAAATTAAAGTAATGTAGCAAGTTATATGTCAAAATTTAATCATTGAAGTATAAGAATGAGATGCATCTCGTTCTTATTTTGAGAATAGATTTATTACATAATTAATAATGCCAATTAAAGAAATTGACCCTACTCAATAGAGTCATAATTAAAGAATTATTAAACAAGAATAAAAGGCAAGATACATACGAGCTATAGATTTCTAAAATACAAACGAAATACATATGTCTGTCTAAAATTCAGACGAGAAACATCTTATTTAAAATAAGTAATAATTTTGATGTAAGTCGTTCTATTATGTAGACGACCATCACAGTGTTAATAATATAAACATGTCATTGAGCAAGATGGTTCTTGTTTTCGATCTCATTACTTAAAGCATGTGTTTTCCAAAGATCAAATCATTAAACAAAAAACATCTTGTTCTCAAGAAGCATAAAATGCCATGTTAATGTTCTAAATGATATATTGTAAGATATTGTATATTAGGTAACATACCATATATACGCATGTGTATATACACACATGCATAGTGACACATGGGTGGTGATCTGGCCCCATGTGTCAGCGCCACGTGTCGCATGTGTGCCACGTGGCAGGAGGTCTCCTGTATATAAGCAGGGTTTTTGTAATTAATAGTATCTGACATTTTTTATATATCGCTCTTTCATTGGTGGAGAAGTTGGGTATTCCTTTCTTCTGCCTTCCTTTTCTTGTTTCCATGACAATGAATATGGAGACGGCTTTTAGCATTATTGCTACTGCTATTGATGCACAAACAAGTTGTTGGAGCGCTTTGTTGAGGGTCTCCTCCTCTTCCCCGCTGAGCCTCATGCCGGGGGATCTGCTTCTAGTACTCCTTTGTCTTTCACAGGCCACAAATCCGAGGGTTCGACCCCGATCTTTTTGTGGTGATCCGGGAGATGATGTATACCACTGGTTTGATCATTTCCAAGTCATTGTTCGTTACCATGGTTGGGATGAGGCCCGTGCTCTCAGAGAATTCCCTACATGTTTGGAAGGCCCTGCGCTCAAGTGGTATAATGGATTGGCTGCGGAGATTCAAGCCAATAGTAATCGGTTAACGGAATGCCTCAAACGTACGTTTGGCAAAGTTGAGGATTCAGATGATGCTTTCCAACAACTGCATGCGATACGACAACATCCTGGTGAGTCTGTTATGCGGTTCAGTATTAGGTTCGGGGATTTAGCGGCGTGCATATCCTAACATGCCTGAGCCCATTAAGCTCGGTATGTTATGGCCAACTATGCGACCCGAACTTGTTCGATTCGTTCGGGCTCTTCGTCCTACCACATTGGAGGAAGCTTTTGCACTAGCTCAACGTTTTGAGTTGGTGCCTGGTGAGGGCCGTGTTCCCCTTGGGTTACCTGCTCCTCTTTCAGCGTGCTGATCCAATGGAGGTTGACTGCTGCATATGTGCCCGCACGACAAGCCTTTCGTGGTCGACCTCGGGGCCCACCCCGTGGACCACCTCCACGAAATCGTCCTGCACCTGCTCCAGTTCCTGCCCGTGGTGGTCAAAATCCACGGATTCGTGACAGGAGGAATCGGAACAATGCAGGTCACCCAATCAAGTTCATTGTTGGGCCTGTTGGGCACCTGGACATACTTGGCGGGCATGCGATGTGTATCCTGATTGGCGTCCACCACATCCAGGCTGGCGACCATATGTTCCGGATGGTGTACCTGTGGCGGCCATTATGTCTGATGATGAGCTTCCAGATGATGACGCTCTCTTGCGGTGGATCTGTTGCGGAAAACCAGTAATCGTACGGGCGACGGAGGGATCCCGTGCGATGGAAACTCACCTCCATGTTTTTTCCGCTATGCATATCAAGGGTTTGCAAGTTCCACCAAATCATCCAGTTTTCACATTTTCTGCACGAGTGAATGATGTTTCAGTCACAGTACTTGTGGATACAGGATCTAGTATGTCTTCCATAACTACTTCTCTGCGCATCGGTGCTCATTACCCTTAGACGAGCAGATAAGGTCTTGCACATTTTATATGGTAATGGGCAGTCTCGTGCAGTATCACAGTACACCACTTCGACTACGCTGGTTATGGGTGCCAACTGTAAGTTTCCCTCTGGGTCTCTTAGGGTTGTCCCTTCCCAGGTCTTTGACATCATTCTGGGATGTGATTGGTTAAAGCAGTCGAAAGGTACATGTGATTTTTCACTCTCTCCTCCTGTATTACGCTTGGAGTCTGTGTCTTTGCAGTCTGTTCCTTTACGTCCAGAGAAGTTTGTTGCTGTTTGTATCACGCATACAGCTCCTTTGATTCCGGTCTTGGGGTGGTGTTCATCTCAACAGGTTCAAATGCCGGATCCGTCACCTGAGTGTCGAGCACACTGCATCGAACAACTTAAGAAACAGTATGCAAGTTTGTTCAAATTTGATCTGTCCCAAGGTGCACGTGTGAAGACTCGACACTGTATACCCACCGGCAATGCAAAGCCTTTCAAAGTCCCGGTTCGACGCAGGTCACCAAAGGAGTTATCAGCCATGCGAACAGCTGTTACTGATATGATTGGTAAACGAGTGTGTCGTCCGTCACGGAGTCCATGGGCATGTGAACCTCATTTGGTTCCCAAGCCTGATGGATCTCTCCGATTTTGTGTGGATTACCGACCTCTTAACGATGTTACCATCAAAGATGTCTATCCACTTCCGAACTCTGCCGATCTATTAGATCGTTTGGGTCAGAGTCGATGGTTTACTAAGTTGGATTTGGCATCAGGATATTGGCAGGTTCCTATGGCTGAGGAGGATATTCCAAAAACGGCCTTCCGGACACCATTTGGTCTTTACGAGTTTTTGGTCATGCCTTTTGGATTGACTTCAGCTCCTGCCACCTTTCAACGCATGATGGATGAGCTTCTTTCCGATATGCCTGATATCACTGCCGATTTTATCGACGATGTGCTCATTCATGGGTCTGGTTCTTGGGAGGATCACATTCGTGATGTACGGCGCGTTCTTGATCGATTTCGAGAAGTTGGCCTGAAGTTGAAACTTGAAAAGTGTGTGTTTGGTTCGACCGACACCACTTACTTGGGTTACCGTATATCTCGAGAGGGTTTACAGGTGGATCCAATGAAGTTGCGAGCTGTTCGAGAGTTCCCTCGTCCCCGTACAGTACAGGAAGTCCAGCGTTTCTTGGGCACGGTGCAGTACTTGGGTCGATTCATCGATCATCTCACTGATCGAACTGCCCCTCTTCGGGAGTTAGTTCGTCCACAGGTATCTTTCAGGTGGACTCGCAGGTGTCAGCAGGCATTTGACCAGTTAAAAGAGTTCCTGACAACTCCACCATTGCTTCAATACCCAGATTTTACTCGTCCGTTCATTTTACGAGTAGATGCCTCAGATGTTGGTATTGGTGGTGTATTGATGCAAACTGATGCTGTGGATTCTTCAATTCGACACCCGGTGGCTTACATTAGTCGAGTACTCACGCCGGCTGAGCGGAATTATTCCACTACTGAAAAAGAATGCCTTGCTGCTGTTTGGGGTTTTGAACGACTTCATGCCTACTTACATGGGAGTGAAACACTTTTGGAGTGTGATCATGCTGCTGTCACTTCCTTATTAAAACGGAAGAATTTAGTGGGTCGCGTAGCCAGATGGGCATTACGTCTCCAGGTATATAACTTTAAGGTGGTGCACAGGCCTGGGCGAACAATGGTGGATGCGGATGCACTTTCTCGAGCACCCCTCTCCGATTCCACTTTGCCTGCTCATGCAGTAGCTGCAGCATTCGGTTTGATACAAGCCCCTCAGGTATTCGATGCCGACTTACCATCCTTGGAACAGTGGCAGGATGCTCAAAAACATGAACCATGGACGAGGCAATTACGCGATGCGTTTGCAATCCGTCTTCCGAACCTCGGTTTCGACAATATCATGCTCAGTTTCGACTTCAGGATGGTTTATTGTATTTTATTGGGACAAATCCAGAGGACAGATGGCGTTTGGCTGTACCCTCTACATATGTTCCACACCTTCTTCGAGCATATCATGATTCACCTATTGTTGGAGGTCATCTTGGTCACCAACGAGTGTTGGAGAAGCTGCGCATCATTTTATTGGCCAGCATGCGTGGTGATGTGATCAGGTATATTCAAAGTGTCCCACTTGTCAAACTCGGAATTCCTCTACGACTCGGGCCATGGGGTGTTGGAATCCATCAATGTCTCTCGCCCTTTTGAGTTAATTGCAGTGGATTTAATGGGACCTTTTCCACGTTCTTCTCAAGGTAACCAGTACATCATTGTTGTATCCGATTATTTAACTCGATGGGTGGAGGTTGGTGCTCTTCCGGATGCAACTGCCATGTCAACAGCTTTGTTTCTGTTCGATAATGTGGTTTTGCAGCATTCTTGTCCAGAGCGGATGTTATCAGACAATGGCCCCGCTTTCATTGCAGAGGTATTCCGAGTGTTGTGTGAGAGGTTAGGGGTAAAACATTCATTTGCCTCTCCGTATCATCCACAAACTGATGGTTTGGTGGAGCGATTGAATCGGACCTTCAAGGGTATGATCTCGAAGTATGTGAACTTCAATCACACGGACTGGGATTGGTATTTGCGATGTTTGAGATTTGCTTATGTAACAGGCATTCAGAGTTCGATTGGTATCTCTCCATTCAAGGCATTGTATGGATATGATCCTAAGTTGCCTAGTGAATTGGGGTTATCATCGAATCTGCCACGTGCCGAGGATGCAAAGATGTGGGCTCGACATTTGGATGCTGTTTTGCCTCTTCTGCGTGCAGAGTCTGCTGAACATCTTGGTCGAGCTCAAATGCGGCAGCAATCTTCTTACAATGCACGACATCAAATTCCACCAGATTTTGCTGACGGTGACTTAGTCCTGGTACGTTTTCCCAAGCTGACTGCACCTGGGCTTGCAACTGGTTTATTACACAAGTGGCTTGGTCCCTACCGAGTACTCCGAAAGGTTGGTCCTCAGGTATATCAAGTAAGTTGGTGGGATCTCATGAGGTTGAGATAGTTCACGTGGTTCGAATGAAACGGTTTGTCGTTCGAGACTCGTTGAGTACATTTGGTCATACCTTAGATGGCCCAGCTCACACGGATCCAGGACCATCAGATCCATCACCATCTACACAGCCGCAGAAGGGAGGATAATGTAAGATACTGTATATTAGTAACGTACCGTATATACGCATGTGTATATACGCACATGCGTAGTGACACATGGTGGTGATGATTGGCCCCCATGTGTCAGCACCACGTGTCGCATGTGTGCCACGTGGTAGGAGGTCTCCCGTATTAAGCAAGGTTTTGTAATTGAATAGTATCTGACATTCATTATATATCTGCTCTTTCAATATTAAGTTTTAATATTCAAATATTAATAACATTGGTCCAATAACAAAATTTGAAACAAAAACATCTCATTAATAATTACCAATGTCTTAAAAGTTTTCTTGAACAAGAAGCATCTATATTCTTGAAGACATTCTTTTCAAACAGAAAGGAGATTTTTTAGCATTAGCGAAAGAATATATTTTTGGTATAAGATTAATCTCGTTTTGGAAAAAACACCATGACTTAAGTAACTCTCACACATGCGAAGGAATATTCAAATATGCCATCGGAGTCTACAAAATGAGATGCTTTTGCCATGATTTTAATAAAATCAAACTAAATCATCATTAAGATAATAGAATAATATTTACCTTTCAAGCCATTTTAAAGTTAGTGTAGTTGTGAAATTGCGACAAAAATAATTAGAGATGAGACAATGGCACAATTTATAAAAACGAGAAAAAATCAAATTAAACACCCAATGGTGAGTGTCATTACCCGATATAGGATATAGGATACAGAATGTAGAATACAAGATACGGGATATAGGATATGCCTACAGGATAAGAGACATTATTTTTAGCTCATAACTAGATTAGTCTTGGAGTATATTTTAGCTCATGCATAGATTAACTCTTTGAGTTGTGAACATAAAAGTTCCAACCTAATTGTTGTACAATCAGTTACTATCAACACCAGTTATTCTACATCATTCTTGTCTTGTTTTTGTTTTGCTCCTTGCCTTCTGTTCTCGTCTTGTTCCTAGTCTTGTCCTTTTTTTGAGTCAAGCCTCCTTGCTCTTGGATTGTGGCTTGACAGTTTGATAGTAACTCTAACTCCCCCATTTTTAGTTACTTTTTTTTCCCTAGCTTTTTTCCCTTGTTTTCCTCCTTCTTTCACAGATCATGGCAAATTTTGAGCAATTTCAATGTGAGCACCAAATGTTGCTTCATGAGCTGGCCACTTTATGCCAAATGGTCACAAATTGCAAGGTTCCACCAACGCGGCGCATGCAGCTGTTGATGCATCCTCCAAGGCTACTGCGCAGGCTCTCTATTAAGCATCTGTGGTTTCCTCTTCATTGAATTCTTCTTTAGAGCCAAAGATCAGCATACCAGAGAAGTTTAGTGGCAATCCACCGATTTCCAAGGTTTCCTGAATCAGATCAAGCTTTTGATCCACTGCAACCACACCGCTACTCAACTGATGCACAAAAGGTTGGCTTTTGGCATCCTTACTAGTTGGATCGCCACGGGCTTGGGTTGCCCCTTTGCTGGAGCGTGACGGCCTATTGATGGAAGACTTTGAAGGATTCGTGGCTGCCTTTGAAGCCTGCTTTGGAGATCCCAATAAGTACCATTCCGATACGAAGTTAAGAAAGCTCACACAAGGATTCCAACTAGCTTCTGTCTTATGCATTCGAATTTTAGCAACTTTGCACGAACATTTCATGGGATGAGACTGCATTGATCGAACACTTCCGTTTTGAGTTGAGGAATGACATGAAGGACCTTCTCCTCACGTTACTAGGTGCCCAAACCTTAACAGGAGATTATGCAACAGGCCATTCTCTATAACAACTGTTTGTTTGAACGTCGTCAGGAAAATCTCATCAGAGTTCCTGCAAGCCAATCCTATAGATGTAGCACATGTTCCTAAGACATCTTCTGGAGTAGTTCCTATAGAGGTCGACAAATACAAGCGTGGCCCACTTTCAATTGCTGAGAAGCAACATCATCATGTTGAGAACTTATGCTTGTTTGTCATGACCCGATACAGGATGCAGGATATAATATGCCTGCAAAATATTCTATAGGATATACCTTACAGGATATGCCTAAAGGACATGTGGACTCGTTTTTAGCTCTGCATGCACATAACACTTTTAGATGCATGCAGCCACTTTTAGCACTCATGCCTAGATTAGTTCTTGGAGTTGTGAGCATAAAAATCTCCGACTTAATTGTTGTACAATCAGTTATTATCAACACTAGTCATCTACGATGATTATTCTGTTCTTGTTTTGTTTGTCTTGGTCCTTACCTCCTGCTCTTGTCTTGCTCTCAGATCCTATCTGTTCCTGTTTTGCTCCTGGATCCTATCCTGCGCCTTGTCTTGCTCCTGAGTTCTAATTCATGTCTTCCTCCCTGTCCTACTCCTGAGTCAAGCCTTCTTGTTCTTGAAATCCTGCTCTCTTGGCTGACAGTTTGATAGTAACTGCTTTCATAGCTCTCTGTTTCCTAGCTACTTTTTTTTTCTTGATTTTTCCTTCGTTTTTCTCCTTTTTCTTTCATAGATCATGGCTGATTTTGAGCACTTTCAACGCGAGCACCAAATGTTGCTTCATAAGCTAGCCACTTTGCACCAATTGTCATGTCTAAAGTTCCACCAACACGGCACATGCAGCTGCTGATGCATCTTCCAAGGCTACTGCGCATGCTCTCTCTCATGCATCGGTGGTCCCCTCTTTATCAAACTTTTCTTTGAAGCCGAAGATCAAGCATGCCAGAAAAGTTCGGTGACAATCGTGTCGATTTTCAAGGTTTCTGAATCAAATCCAGCTCTGATCCGCATGCAACCACACCGCTACTCGAACTGATGCACAAAAGGTTAGCCTTTTGGCATCCTTATAAGTGGATCTTCACGGGCTTGGGTTGCCCCTTGCTGGAGCATGATGACCCATGATGGAAGACTTTGAAGGTTTGTGACTGCCTTTGAAGCCTGCTTTGGAGATCCTGATAAGTACCATTCCGCATGCACGAAGTTACGAAAGCTCACTCAAGGATCCCGACCGCTTCCGTTTATGCATCCGAATTTCAGCAACTTTGCACGAACATTCCCTAGGACGAGACTGCATTGATTGAACACTTCCGTTTTGGTTGAGGGATGACGTGAAGGACCTTCTTCTTACGTTACCGGATGCCCAAACATTAGCGAGATCATGCAACAAGCCGTTCGCTGTGACAACTGTTTATTCGAGCGTTGTCAGGAAAGATCCCGTCAGCAGTTCCTGCAAACCAATCCTACAACCGTCAGGAAAGATCCCGTCAGTAGTTCTGCAAACCAATCCTGCAGCTGTGGTAATGTTCCTGCACCACCTCAGGAGTAGTTCCTATGAAGGTTGAGAAATCCAAGCGTGAATCTCTTTCCGCTGCTGAGAAGCAATGTCGCCATAGTGAGAACCTATGCTTGTATTATGGTGAAGCAGACACAAGGTGGCAGAATGTCCTATTAAAGCCAGGAAGTTCAAGACGCGTGAAGTTGAAGCTAAAGTTCAGTCGGAAAACTTCAATGTTCACTCCATTTAGGAGCCGCGAAGTTGGACATAGGTGTAGGCTCCATTGGTGCTACTTATACTCATATCATTCCATCACTCAAGTTTCCTATACACATTCATCTCAATAATCGAGAGCTCAAGGAGTTTGCCTTGTTAGACACTGGTGCAAATGCATGCTTCATGGATGATACTTTTGCAATCAACATGGCATTCCGATGGTGAAGTTGAAGCGTGCAATTCCTGTAGAGGTGGCCGATGGTTGTCTGATTGCTTCTGGTGCAGTTACCCATGTACCAAAACCTCTCTCTTGCAGTCATGGCGCGTTCAACTGTTCGATTTTTCTTCAACTTGATCAAGACTCAGTCGACTCCCATCATTTTGGGCATGCCATGGTTCGTTGTTGCAAATCTGCAGATCGACTAGAGATCTAGGACACTCATGTTTTCCTCTCCGGCAGCCAAGATCAATCCTGTACCTTCTTGCATGCAGGATACATCCTTAGTGTCTGAGGCAGTACAAGTTACAGGATTGATCGTACCTGTTCCTGTAATCAGTTTGAAGACTCCTCCTCGACAAGATTCACCTCATGTCAGTTCCTCAGCACATTCGCAAGCTCTCCCCACTCTTATAAATTTGTGGATTTTACAGGGTTTTTCCAATCCTATATCAATGTCGAAGGTTCCTCCTCAACAGGATCCACCTCTTGTTGGTTCAACACACTCGCAGGCTCTCCTCACTCCTGTGCAACCACGGACTTCTGTACAGGATTCTTCCAATCCTGTACACTCGTCAACATCCACACAGGTTTTTCCAATCCTGCCTCTTTTCGTTACTCTGCTTCTGTTCCACCCCCCAAGATCCTTCCTCTTTTTCAGTCACAGCTCCTTCTTCTCCTCTTCGAGTTCTTACCATTACCATACAAGAACTTGCCACTGATCCTGCTCCTTTTCATCTCTTTACCTTCCAAGTAACTCTACGTCCTCTTCTACCTTTCTGTATCCGACTCCCTTGTTTTTTAATCTCCTTCTCTTGTCCTTCTCCGTCTCCTCCTTCTCCTTCTTCCCTACCTTCCAAGTATCACTCCTTTCAGGACGTTTTTGACAAGCACAAAGCTGCAATTCTTCTTGTTCATAGGTCTACGATTGTCCTATTGATCTTGCGGAAAGGAAAACTCCACCGTTCGGACCGATTTATGCATTGTCACCCACAGAGTTGGAGGTTCTTCGTCAGTACATCGAGGACAACTTGGCATCCGGCTTCATTCGTCACTCAAAGTCCCCTGCAGGAGCACCTATCTTCTTTGTCAAGAAGAAGGATGGGAGTTTACGTTTGGTTGTGGACTAAGGGGTTTGAATCAAGTCACCATTCGGAATCGGTACCCGTTGCCATTGATCCCGAACTTCTCGATCGGCTGCAAGGAGCAAAGGTGTTCACGAAGATCGACTTACGAGGGGCCTACAACCTTGTACGGATTCGTCCAGGCGATGAGTGGAAGACTGCCTTTCGTACAATATGGACACTTCGAGTACACGGTGATGCCCTTTCGGCCTTACCAATGCCCCAGCCGTGTTCCAACACATGGTGAACGACATCTTTCGTGACTTCTTGGACCAGTTTGTGGTGATCTACCTCGACAACATTTTGATTTTCTCCAAGGACCAGGCGGCACATGACAAGCATGTACGATTAGTTCTACAGCGGCTTCGCAAGCATGGCCTGTATGCGAAGTTGGAGAAGTGTTTTTTCGATAGGGATTCTGTGGAGTTCTTGGGCTACATCGTCTCTCTGCTGGCGTTTCCATGGACATGCACAAGGTGAAGACCATTGTGGAGTGGGAGAGGCCCAAGTCGTACAATGTTTCCTTGGCTTTGCAAACTTCTACAGCGGTTCATACAGGACTTCTCCAAGCGTGTACTTCCACTCACGGAACTCACCAAGCGCACAGGGTTTTCTCTTGGTCGACAAGGCGGAACATGCATTCACAACACTCAAGGACGCCTTCACGACAGCTCCGATTTTAGCACATCCTGATCTTCTCGTCCTTCTTGTTGAAGCAGATGCCTCGGATTTTGCAGTAGGATCCGTCCTATCACAAGTTGGAAAGACAAGTTGCTTCATCCTGTAGCTTTTCACTCTCGTAAGTTCCTTTCGGCGGAGATCAATTACGAGATTCATGACAAGGAACTTAAGGCCATTGTGGATTCGTTCGAGGAGTGGCGGCATTTCCTGGAAGGTGCTGCGCATCCTGTACAAGTTCTTAGATCACAAGAACCTGGAGTATTTTCAAACGGCTCGAGTTCTCAGTCGGCGACAGGCTAGGTGGGCGGAGTTCCTATCACGTTTTGATTTCGTCATCGTCTACAGGCCCGGTTTTCGGAATGGCAAGGCAGACGCATTGTCTAGGCGCTCTTACCTTGCACCCCCGGGCGATCCTGCATATGACTGTCAAAGGCAAGTGTTGTTGGGTCCTGATCGATTCGGCTTGCAGCACTACAGGTTCATCAGGCTCCAGCAAATTCAACACTCCTACAGGACATCCGTTCGCAGTTGGCTACAGACGACTTGGCAAAGAATGTGTTCTCACACATTCATCCTGATTGCAAGTTCCTCTTCCTCCAGTTCCCGTTCAGACTACAAGTTGTTCACCATACAGGATGGACTCCTGTACCGGGAAGGTCTCCTGTACGTTCCTGTTGGTATTTTCAGGACTCGTGTGGTACAGGATTGTCATGATACCCCGGCTACAGGACATTTTGGTGTGGCCAAGACAGTGGTTGGTGACTCGCAACTATTGGTGGCCTGGGTTGCGAGGTTTTGTGGAAAGGTTTGTACGGAGTTGTGACACTGTAACAGGTCGAAGATGCCTTGTCATGCACCCTCTGGTCTTCTTCGTCCTCTTCCTGTTCCTTCTGCTCCTTGGAGATCCATTTCTATGGATTTCCTCACAGATCTTCCTCCTTCTCGTGGATTCGATGCAGTTCTTGTGGTGGTTGACCGTTTCACCAAACAGGCTCATTTCCTACCCTGCAACAAGACAGCTACAGTCAGACAACTGCTGAGTTGGTGATCCGTGAAGTGTTCCGACATCATGGTCTTCCTGAGAGCATTGTTTCCGATCGAGGTCCACAATTCATGTCCAAGTTTTGGCGAGAGCTTCTTCGAGTCTACAGGTTAAAGCGGATCTTTTTCAGGATATCATCCACAAACTAATGGATAGTGAACGCACGATTCAGACCTTGGAGCAATATCTTGCTGCTTCATTAGTTACCAACAGGACAACTGGTTGGACCTTCTTCCAATGGCGGAGTTTGCCTACAACAACTCCGTTCACGCATCTACAGGCCAGACACCTTTCTTTGCTCTTACAGGCCACCATCCACGTTTTGACTTTGCTCCTCCTGCTTCTCCTTCTTCCGCTCCTGCAGTACAGGATCTTCCAGCATCTTCGTCAGGTACAGGATGATCTCCGGGTTCATCTTCAGCAGCAAGAACGATACAAGCATCATGCTGATGCTCACTATCAGTCGCACCTGCATACAAGATTGGTGATCTCGTGTGGCTTCTTTGATATATTCGCACCAACAGGCCTTCTTCTAAGTTGGATTTTCAACGATTGGGCCCTTACAGGATTGTGGCGGAGGTAATCCTGTAGCTTTCCGACTCGAGTTACCACCTACGGTGAAACTTCATCCTGTGTTTCACACCTCCTTGTTGGAGCCGTATCATCCTTCTTCTCTTCCTGGTCGTGCTTCTTCTCCTCCCCCTCTGTGGTCATTGATAATGAACCTGAGTACGAAGTTGCAGCCATCCTTGATTCTCGTCTTCATCGCCAACTTCAATACTTGGTGGATTGGAAAGGTTATTTGCTACCGATCGCACTTGGGAACCTGCATCCAACTTACTCCATGCTTCTTCCAAGGTTGCTGCCTTCCATCGGCATTATCCTGCTAAACCAGGTCCCAAGACTCGTGGAACTCGTCCTTAGGGAGGAGGTTTCACGACCCGATACAGATGTAGGATTCCAGATACAGGATACGGGATACAGGATATGCCTACAGGATATGCCTACAGGATATTCCTACATGATATACTACAGGATATTCCTACAGGATATGCCTGTAGGATATGCCACAGGAAATGCCTGCAGGATGCCACATGATATGCCTCAGGATACATATGCCTACAAGATATGCCACAGGATATGCCTGAGGACATGTGGACTCGTTTTAGCCTCTGTATGCACATAACCACTTTTAGATGCATGCAGCCACTTTTAGCACTCATGCCTAGATTAGTTCTTGGAGTTGTGAGCATAAAAGCTTCAACGTAATTGTTGTACAATCAGTTATTATCAACACCAATCATTCTACGATCATTCCTTGTTCTTGTCTTGTTTATGTCTTGATCCTTACCTCCTACTCTTGTCTTGCTCCCGGATCCTGTCCTGTTCCTGTCTTGCTCCTGGATCCTATCATGTGCCTTGCCTTGCTCCTGAGTTCCTAGTTCCTGTCTTGCTCCCTGTCCTGCTCCTGAGTCAAGCCTTTTGTTCTTAAAATCCTGCTCTCTTCCTCGTTCCTAGATCATGGTGTGACAGTATTGTGGTGAAGCAGGACACAAGGTGGTAGAATGTCCTGTTAAAGCCAGGAAGTTCAAGATGTATGAAGTTGAAGCTGAAGTTTAATGTCCACTTTGTCTAGAAGTCGCGAAGTTGGACATAGGTGCAGGCTCCATTGGTGCTACTCACACCATTCCATCACTCAAGTTTCTTGTGCACATTTGCTTCAATGATCAAGAGTTCAAGGAGTCTGCCTTGTTAAATACTGGTGCAACTACATGCTTCATAGATGACACTTTTGCAACTCAACATGGCATTCCGATGGTAAAGTTGAAGCATGCAGTTCCTGTAGAGATCGCAGATGGTCATCTAATTGCTTCTGACGCAATTACTCATGCTACCACACCTCTCTCTTGCACCCATGGCGCATTCAATTGTTCGATTTCCTTCAACTTAATCAAGACTCGGACGACTCCCATTGTTTTGGGCATGCCATGATTCGTGGCTGCAAATCCTCATATCGACTAGAGGTCTAGGACGCTCATGTTTTCCTCTCCAACAGCCAGGATTAATCATGTACCTTCTAGCGTGCAGGATATGACCTTAGTGTTTGAAGCTACATAACTGACCGTGCCTGTTCATGTATCAGTGTTTGTTAAACAGGAAAAGGGCTCTCTGCCTCACCTTTTCCTATTTAACCTGTTTCCTTCACGCAGACAGGAAACCTTTCTTACAACGTACAGGAAAGGCTACACCCTTTCCTTTCTCAACTCTCAATATATCTGTATATATATATCAAACTTCTCCCAGTGCCACTATGACTGGTCTCCAAAGTCAAGGGCAAGAACGGATTTTGGCTATTGCCTTGTTAGATCCATTCATTGAGAGTAAGCATACACACACACAAGATTCTCTAATATGCACCTTTCATTACTAACATGAATACAAAAGACAAAGTGTAGAGAACCTTTATCTCCTGCTAAAACTTCAAATGGAGACCCTTCTGGAGACCCTTTCTCCTTTGCCCTAACTACTCTTAACTACCCTTCCTCTCGCCACGTCATCCTTTTCCTTTACGAGATTTCCTTTTCCTTTTCCTTTTCCTTACTCACCTTTTCCTGTAAGGATTTTCCTCCTTCACAACCTTTCTTTCCTCTTCCTTACACACCTTTTCCTCTCGATAAGGATTTTCCTTCTTCACAACCTTTCCTTCCATGCTTACTACGGACCTTCCTACCCTTATTCTCTCTACAGTAGGACGTCCTATGCTCCTAATATTTTACCTTTAACACTGCCCCCTCCTTATTTGTTGCTGTGTCCTCACGGCAACTATCCTACTCCTTCCTTTGGATGTTTATCTTCATGGTACTGTGGATTCTCTCCTTTATACTTCCAAAAGTTGTTCTTCACTTTCCTAAGTTCTTGGTTGGAAGTTGATACCTTAAGTTGCAGCACTTGATTTCCTGCATCCTGTTCCTTAGGATCAGCATTTGCTTTCTCTTCCTGTTCCTGAATAGTTTTTCCTTCCTGTTCCTGAATAGTTTTTCCTTCCTGTTCCTTTGGCTTCTTTTCTGTGTTTATATTCACTTGCTTTAAAGGATCTGTGGTATACACATATGTATACTCTGAAGGTTGTTCCTGCAAATCAATCTTATATAGGATTGCCTTATAAAACTTTTCCTGTAATTCAGGTATGTCGTTTTCCTTCTGCTGAACTGTTTTCTTTCTTTTCAGCACTATGTGAAGGTCAAATTTTATTAAGACCTTTAAATCAGGATATGATTTCAGGATTTCTACTTTTTCCTGATCATTTAGCCCATTAAACCAATCACATCCTTCTAAAACAAGAGGTCGGATTTCCTTTTTAACATACCTTTTAATATGATTATAGATCATTGATTTTCCTTCTCCTTCTTCTACCATCATCTTCCTGTTCTTCCATTTTGAATAACCTTATCAGACTTACTCCATAGTCTAGCTAAGAACATAGTATAAACAGTATCCTTTTCTTCTTTTTGTAGGATAAGCAAGGATATCCTATATTCAAATCCTTTTACTGTGATAGTGACTCCTCTCATTATGTTTAGAGACCTTACACTTTGTTGATCAGCCATTTTAAGGTTAAATGGAGCCGGTTTGGATAGGTCCTAAACCCATCCTTTTACATTCTCCTTCTTCAATAAAATTCACACCTGAACCTCCATCTATTAATACTCTCTTTAACTTATTCCTGCCCACATACTGTGATGCAAGGAACATGTCCATCATAATCACCTTCATACAGTACTTCCTTTTCCATTTTACAAACTGTATATCCTTCACGTGAAGGTGATGTTTGTTGAACTAAACTTAATGCATTTAATATCTGGTTTCTTATGTAAGGAGCTACCTTCATCAACTGTCCAAGCGTAATCTTTATCTCCTGATTTATAGCTTGGTGATACATGGAGTCCATTGTTTTATCATGTAATGGTAATAATGAAAAACTTTGTTCACCTTTATCTATATCACCTTTATCTGTACCTTCTGATTCATTATCAGTCTGACCTTTCTGGTCAGAATCCTGCTCCTGCTTGCTTACATTTTCCTGTAACAAGCTCTCCTTCTTGTTAGGAATAGTAACCACCTCTCCTTCTCCATAACAAGAGGATTCCTTCTTCTTCTCTTGAAGAGCTATAACTGCCCTTGCCACGGGTGGATACTCGTTCTTTCCTCCTCTATTTGAATAAGCCGTGTTGTAGGCTGCACATTAGTCGTTTTGGTGGAGGTAGGAGGTTGTACCTTCCGCCTAGGACATTCCCTAGAAATATGTCCTGTTTCACCACATGTATAACAAACCTGGGGAGGAAAATTCCTACCCTGCAATCCTTGTTTATCATTTCCTTGTTTATAGGAATCATTTCTGCCTCTTTGACCTTGATATGGTCTTTCCTCTCCTCTATATTGCCTATCATTTCTTTCAGGATAAGGTCTATCATTCTGCCACACCTTATATGGACCATTTCTTCCTGCATAATAACTTTCCTCTCTAATTTCGTAAGGATTATCATTCCTTCGGTCATAATATCCACTGTTCCTATTCTGATAAGGAACTTCATTCCTTCTGCCATATATATTGTTCATGTTCTCATAAGGAATGACATTATCATTCCTATCATTCCCACGATTCCTATTAGGTGGGAACCTTCTAGGAGGTGGACGTTCATCCATTCTCCTTTCTCTCTCTATACTAGCCACATTCTGATTTAGGAAATGTCTGCAGTTTCGGGCTACATGTCCTTCCTTTCCGCAGATTTGGCATGTAGGCAATTGCAGCCTACATTCCTCCACCGTATGGCCCGGATTGTTACATTTAGTACACCATACTTTTTCCTTTAACTCCTCTTTAACTGTCATTCCTTTTAAAGTTTTCATCATTTGAGCCAATGCTTTCTCATCTATAGGATATTTTCGAACTTTTACTACATCAGCTTCCTCTTCCTCTTCATCAGAGGATTCTTCCTTTCTTCCATATACTTTCAGCTTTCCTTCTGCAATCTTTTCTATCTGTCTTCTCTTCTTCTCATATATTTTTAATTGATTAATGAGATCCTCTCTATCCTTTTCATTGATAGTAAGTGCTAGATCTCTATATGGTTTTAGCAACCCTTGCTTATACCATTGCAATAAGGCATCCATCTTCACATATGCCTTACACTTTTTCTCATGTTTCTTAAAACGGTGTGTATATTCATCTATCTTTTCTGTTTTGCCTTGAAGGATAGTCCTTAACTTCTTTAAATGTTCCTCCGGCAATTCCTCCTTTCTGAAATATTCCTTAAATGCATCAGTAACCTTCTGATAATTCTCTCTGACTTCCTTTTCTAAATCATAATACCAATCAGAGGCATTTCCTTTCAATGTATGTGGAATATAAGCAGCCTTTCTGCATCCGTCACCTTATACAGTTTTACTACCTCTTCAAACTGTTGTAAGTGCCTTTTCGGATTTTCCTTCTTTCCTGCAGAGAATGTGGGATACATCACCGTACCCCCAAACATTCCCGAGAAAAGTGCCATATTTGTAATAATCCTTTGCTCTGGTGTATTTCCTCTTACACCTTCCTCCCTTCCTCTTCGGGAGTTCTCAGGAGATCCTTCTCCTTGCAATCTCGGTATATGAACAGGCACTCCTCCTCTCACTGTTTCCTCTAAACCAGCTGTTTGATACTGCCTCCAATTCTCTGGATCAGCCTCAGATTTCTGTATTGTTTCTGCAATATCCTCTACTATCTTGCCAAGGATATTTTGACGTCTATTTTCGTCAATTTCAGGTTGCTTGGGCAGCCACTCTATTGGCCTGCCTTTGGTTCCTCTGATCAGCTAAGGCTGGATCAGGACGATGGTTCCTCCACGGTTCCATTCATTCCTTCTCCTTTACACATCTGGCTCTACACCTTCCGAGCCTTTTTCAGAATGAGATTTCTATCTTTTTAGCCTCTTTTCTCAATGAATGCTAACACTGCAATGGCGAAATCCCATCGTGGTCGCCAATTGTTAAACAGGAAAAGGGCTCTCTGCCTCACCTTTTCCTATTTAACCTGTTTCCTTCACGCAGACAGGAAACCTTTCTTACAACGTACAGGAAAGGCTACACCCTTTCCTTTCTCAACTCTCAATATATCTGTATATATATATCAGACTTCTCCCAGTGCCACTATGACTGGTCTCCAAAGTCAAGGGCAAGAACGGATTTTGGCTATTGCCTTGTTAGATCCATTCATTGAGAGTAAGCATACACACACACAAGATTCTCTAATATGCACCTTTCATTACTAACATGAATACAAAAGACAAAGTGTAGAGAACCTTTATCTCCTGCTAAAACTTCAAATGGAGACCCTTCTGGAGACCCTTTCTCCTTTGCCCTAACTACTCTTAACTACCCTTCCTCTCGCCACGTCATCCTTTTCCTTTACGAGATTTCCTTTTCCTTTTCCTTTTCCTTACTCACCTTTTCCTGTAAGGATTTTTCCTCCTTCACAACCTTTCTTTCCTCTTCCTTACACACCTTTTCCTCTCGATAAGGATTTTTCCTTCTTCACAACCTTTTCTTCCATGCTTACTACGGACCTTCCTACCCTTATTCTCTCTACAGTAGGACGTCCTATGCTCTTAATATTTTACCTTTAACAGTGTTGAAGATTCCTCCTCGACAAGATTCACCTCATGTTAATTCATCAATACATCCGCAGGCTCTCTCCACTCCTGTAAGCTCACGGATTCCTATATAGGGTTCTTCCAATCCTATATTAGTGTCGAAGGTTTCGCCTCAACATGATCCACCTCCTATCAGTTCGTCAGCACATTCGCAGGCTCTCCTCACTCCTATGCATTCACAGACTTCTGTACAGGATTCTTTCCAATTATGTACACTCGTCAACATCAGCTCAGGTTTTTCCCCAATCCTGCCTCTTTTCATTACTCTGCTTTTGTTCCATCCCCAAGATCCTTCCTCTTTTTCATTCACAACTCCCTCCTTCTCCTCTCCAAGTTCTTACCACTACTATGCATGAACTTGCTACTGATCCTACTCCTTTTTATCTTTTTCCTTTTCAAGTAACTCCTACGTCCTTTTCTACCTCTCATGTATCTGACTCTCTGTTTTTCAATCCCCCTCTCCTCCTTTTACTTCTTTCTTACCATTCAAGTATCACTCCTTTTAGGACATTTTTGATAAGCATAAGGCTACAGTTCTTTCTATTTATAGGTCCTACGACTGTCCTATCAATCTTACGGAGGGGAAGACTCCACCATTTAGACCAATTTATGCCCTATCACTTACAGAATTAGAGGTTCTTCACCAGTACATCAAGGACAATTTGGCATCCGGCTTCATTCGTTACTCAAAGTCCCCTACAGGAGCACTTATCTTCTTTGTTAAGAAGAAAGATGGAAGTTTGCGTTTGGTTGTGGACTACAGGTTTGAATCAAGTCGCCATCCGGAACTAGTACCCATTGCCATTCATCCTGGAACTTCTCGATCGATTACGAGGAGCAAAGGTGTTCAGGAAGATCGATTTACAAGGACCTACAATGTTTTCTTGACTTTGCAAACTTCTACAGGCGATTCATACAGGACTTTTTCCAAGCATACTTCCACTCATAGGAACTCACCAAGTGCACAAGGGATTTCTCTTGGTCTGATAAGGCGGAACAGCATTCATAAGCACTCAAGGACGCCTTCACGACATCTCCAATTTTAGCACATCCTGATTCTTTTTGTCCCTTCCTCGTTGAAGCAAATGCTTCGGACTTTGTAGTAGATTTTATCCTATCACAAGTTGGAGAAGACAAGTTACTCCATCCTGTAGCCTTTCACTCTTGTCAGCAGAGATTAATTATGAGATTCATGATAAGGAACTCAAGGCTATTGTGGATTCGTTCGAGGAGTGGCAACACTTCCTAGAAGGGCTGCGCATCCTATACAAGTTCTTACGGATCACAAGAACTTGGAGTTTTTTCAAACGGCTCGAGTTCTCAGTCGGTGACAGGTTAGGTGGGCGGAATTCTTATCACGTTTGATTTTGTCATCATCTACAGGCCTAGTTTTTGGAATGGCAAAGTGGATGCATTGTCTAGGCACTCTTACCTTGCACTAACCCCGGGCAATCCTGCATATGATTGTCAAAAGCAAATTTGTTGGGTCCCTGATCGATTTTGGCTTGTGGCACTACAGTTTCATTAAGCTTTAGCAAATTCAACCACATAAGAACTATACAAATCCACGAGTAGGAGAAAGATCTATGAGGAAATCCATAAAAATAGACTCCAAGGAGTAGAGGGAATAAGAAGAGGACAAAGGAGACCAGAGGGCACGTGACGAGGCATCTTTGACCTGTTGTAGGTGTCACAACTCCGTACAAACTTTTCCACAAAACCTCTCAACCCAGGCCACCAATGTTGCAAGTCACTAACTCAACTGTCTTGGCCACACTAAAATGTCATGTAGTCGGGGTATCATGACAATTATGTACCACATGAGTCCTATAAACACCAACAGGAATGTACATAAGACCCTCCCGATACAGGAGTCCGTCTTGTATAGCAAACAACTTGTAGTCTATACAGGAACTAGAGGAAGGGAGCTTGCAATGTCAAGACTAATGTGTGAGAACACATTTTTCGCCAAGTCATCTGTAGCCAATTGCAAATGGATGCCCTGTAAAAGTGTTGAATTCGCTAGAGCCTGATGAACATGTAGTGCTGCAAGTCAAAATCGATTAGGACTCAACAACACTTGTTTTTAACAGTTGTATGCAGGATCGCCCGAGGTTGGTGCAAGGTAAGAGCGCCTAGATAATGCATCCGCTTTGCCATTCTGAAAACCAAGCATGTAGGCGATGATAAGATTAAAACGTGATAGGAATTCTGCCCACCTAGCCTGTCGCCTACTGAGAATTCGAGCCATTTCAAAAAACTCCAGGTTCTTGTGATCCATAAGAACTTGTATAGGATGCACAGCACCTTCTAGGAAGTGCCTCCACTCCTCAAACAAATCTACAATGGCCTTGAGTTCCTTGTCATGAATTTCGTAATTAATCTCTGCCAAAAGGAACTTACGAGAATGAAAGGCACTTACGAGAATGAAAGGCTACAGGATGAAGTAACTTGTCTTCTCCAACTTGTGATAAGATAAAACCTATTGTAAAGTTTGAAGCATTTGCTTCAATGAAGAAGGGACGATAAGAATCAAGATGTACTAATCAGAGATGTCGTGAAGGCATCCTTGAGTGCTGTGAATGCATGTTTCGCCTTGTCGGACCAAAAGAAATCCTATGTGCGCTTGGTGAGTTCCGTGAGTGGAAGTACACGCTTTGAGAAGTCATGTATGAATCACTTGTAGAAATTTGCCAAGCCAAGGAAACATTGTACATCTCGTATAGACTTAGGCCTCGCCCACTCCATGACAATCTTCACTTTGTGTGTATCCATTGAGATGCCAGCATGAGAGACGATGTAGCCCAAGAACTCCATAGTATCCTTGTCGAAAAAACACTTATCTAATTTTGCATACAAGCTATGCTCGCGAAGCTTCTGTAGAACTAGTCGTACATGCTTGTCATGTGCTACTTGGTCTTTGGAGAAAATCAAAATGTCATCAAGGTAGATCACCACAAACTGTCCAAGAAGTTGTGAAAGATGTCATTCACCATGTGTTGGAACACAGCTGGGGCATTTGTAAGTCTGAAAGGCATCACCATGTACTCGAAGTGCATATGAAAGGTAGTCTTCCACTCATCACATGGACAAATTCGTACAAAAGTGTAGGCCCCTTGTAAGTCGATCTTCGTGAAACATTTGCTCTTCGTAGCCAATCAAGAAGTTTCAGGACAAGTAGCAACGGGTAACGGTTTCGGATGGGTGACTTAATTCAAATTTCTGTAGTCCACAACCAAACGCAAACTCCCATCTTTCTTCTTAACAAAAAAGATAGGTGCTCCTATAGGGGACTTTAAGTGACGAATAAAGTTGGATGCCAAGTTGTCCTCAATGTATTGGCGAGGAACCTCCAATTTTGTATGTGACAGTGCATAAATCAGTTCGAATAGTGGAGTCTTTCCCTTCGCAAGATCGATGGGACAGTCGTAGGACATGTGAATAGGATGAACTGCAACCTTATACTTATCAAAAACGTCATGAAAGGAGTGATACTTGGATGGTAGGAAAGAAGTAGGAGAAGGAGAAGGAGATTGAAAACAGAAGAGTCAGATACAGGAGAGGTAGAAGAGGTAGAAGAGGATGTAAAAGTTACTTAAAAAGCAAAAAGATAAAAAAGAGCAAGATCAGTGGCAAGTTCATGTATAGTAATGGTAAGAATGCAGAAAGGAGAAGGAGGAGTTGTGAATGAAAAAGAAGAAGGATCTTAGGGGATGGAATAGAAGCAAAGTAATGAAAAGAGGCAAGATTAAGGAAAACCTGTGTTGATGTTAACGAGTGTACAGGATTGGAAGAACCCTCTACAAATTCGTGAATGCACAAGAGTGGGGAGCTTGCAAATGTGCTAACGAACTGACAAGAGGTGGATCCTGTCAAGGAGGAACCTTCGACACTGATACAAGAGCAAGCATGATCAATCCTGTAACTTATATTGCCTCAGATACTAAGGTCATGTCCTACACGCAGGAAGGTAGAAGATTGATCCTAGCTGCTGGAGAGGAAAACATGAGCGTCCTAGACCTCCAGTCGATTTGAGGGTTTGCAACCATGAACCATGGCATGCCCAAAACAATGGGAGTTGTCCGAGTCTTGATCAAGTTGAAGAAAATTGAACAATTGAATGCGCCATGGGTACAAGAGAGAGGTGTGGTAACATGGGTAACTGCACCATAAGCAATTAGACAACCATCTGCAACCTCTACAGGAACTGCATGCTTCAATTTTACCACCAAAATGCCATGCTGAACTACAAAAGTGTCATTTATGAAACATGCACGTGCACCAGTGTCTAACAGGGTAGACGCCTTGAGCTTTCGATTATTAAAGTGAATGTGTACAGAAAACTTGAGTGATGGAAGAGTGTGAGCAGCACCAATGGAGCCTGTGCCTACGTCCAACTTTGTGGCTCCTAGACAAAGTGGACATTGAAGTTTTCCAACTGAACTTTAACTTTAACTTCATGCTTCTTGAACTTCCTGGCTTTAACAGGACATTTTGCCATCTTGTGTCCTGCTTCACCACAATACAACCATAAGTTCTCATCGCGACAACATTGCTTCTCAGTAGCTGAAAGTGGGCCACGCTTGTATTTGTCGACTTATATAGGAACTACTCCAAAAGATGTCGTAGGAACATGTGCTACAGCTATAGGATTGGCTTGCAGAAACTACTGATGGGATTTTTCTTGATAACACTCGAACAAACGGTTGTTGTAGCGGACGACTTATTGCATAATCTCCACTAAGGTTTGGGCATCTTGTAACGTAAGGAGGAGGTCCTTCACGTCATCCCTCAACCCAAAACAGAAGTGTTCGATCAATGTAGTTGCGTCCCATGGAATTTTCGTGTAAAGTTGCTGAAATTTGGATGCATAGACGAAAACTGGTAATCCTTGTGCGAGCTTCCTTAACTTTGTGCATGCGGAACGATACTTATCGAGATCTCTAAAGCAAACTTCAAAGGCAGCCACAAATCCTTTAAAGTCTTTCATCAATGGGTCGTCACGCTTCAGCGAAGGGGCAACCCAAACCCTGGGGATTCAACTAGTAAGGTGCCAAAAGGCTAACCTTTTGTGCATCAGTCAATAATGGTGTGGTTGCATGCGAATCAAAAGCTTGATTTGATTCAAGAAACCTTGAAAATCAGATAATTGTCACTAAATTTCTCTGGCATATTGATCTTTGGCTCCAAAGAGAGTTCAATGGAGAGGAAACCACGGATGCTTGAGAGAGAGCTTGCGTAGCAATTGGAAGATGCCTCAATAGCTACATGCGCCGCGTTGGTGGAACCTTGCAGATCTGTGCCACTTGATACAAAGTGGCTAGCTCATGAAGCAACATTTGGTGCTCACATAGAAATTGCTCAAAATCTGCCATGATCCGTGAAAGAGAAAAAAGGAGGAAAACAAGGGAGAGAACCAAGAAAAAGAGTAATTAAAAATTGAGGAGTTATGAAAACAGTTATTATCAAACTATCAAGCCATGACCCAAAAGTAGGATAAGAACAAGGAGGCTTAACTCAAGAGCAAGGCAAGAATAAGGAACACAAAAATGATCGTTAGAATAACTGGTGTTGATAATAACTGATTATACAAAATTAGGTCGGAGCTTTTATACTCACAACTCCAAGAGTTAATTTAGGCATAAGTTAAAAATGATATTCCAAGAGCTAATCTAGGCATGAACTAAAATAATATCCCTTCCTGTAGGTATATCCTATAGGTATATCCTGTAGGCATATCCTATATCCCATATCCTATATCCTATATCATGTAAGTCGTATCTTATAAGCATATCCTATATTTTGTATCGGGTCGTGACACTGAGATACAACAAAGCCTACATAGAGGTTTTGCAGTCTTTCCCACTGCAAACACAATTGACTTCAAATTACACCACAAATGTCAAGTTGCTGGGTCTTTGTTTGGGTTAAGGATGCCTAGGTCTCCTCAAAGTCAGGGACAATGGTGCAAGCTCACTTGATGTAGCCTTTGAATCCTCATTGTGATTCACAAAGAAGTACATGGGTAGGCACTTAAGGTTTATGCTACTTGGTGAAAATGGTGTATCAATTGCTAATGGGATTGTAATAGTTACACATCTGAATGAGTCAAATGAAAACAAACTCTTGGTTGGTCTAAGATTATTATTTTTTTTTACATTTGTGCATGATTTAGCACTCTAGTGTTTAAGCTAATGGAAGACTTGTGCGACAACACATAGGTAAATTGTGTTTAAAATTGACATTAGCGAACCTCTGCAAGGGTCTTGCACTAGAGGAATCATAGGTCATTCCATTAAAAGGAAAAGAATGTATAAGAGGTCCAAAGTTGAGTAAAAGATTCTTGCACAAAGCCACCAAGCAAGGAGATGCATTATCAAATATCAGTATGTTATATGTCAAATAGACAATAAACATGGCTAACATTATACATGAGTGGACAGAAAAAAAGGCATCAAAGATTATGTGAATTAAACAACCTTGCCAAACTCTTTGTTCTTTAAGGAAATAAGCAAAACTTTAATGTCTTTAACCACAATAAACTTTAACGTTTTTAACCACAAATAAAGCAAAACTTTAACCACAAATAAATTAGTCACCTATCCCAGTATTAAACTAACTTATAATAAATATTATGTCAAGCAAGAAAAATATCTCTTGGTATACGAAATATATTAATGATTATTTCATAGTTAATTCATTTCATCTTTATTTAATTCAATGATTAAAAATTAATATATTTAAAAATATTCCATGTGAAAGTTTTTCTTAATGACTTACATAATGCTAATTGGTATCTAGAGTTATGCTATCCTAAGCTCTTAATGTCAATCTTATAGTTTAAAGTAAGAAGCAATACATTTTAGACAATAATGATGAAGAATATGTAAATTATTAACATATCATATAATATTGAATTACAAAATAAACTAGAGTAAACAGTAAAATAAACTATAATCATATGGAAATAATTTTAATTGTGAAAGGATTGATATGAACAGTATATTGTTAATGGATTGATGAGTTGTAAAAATTTAGTTCACTAAGCTATAAAATTAACAGGCTAATACAATTTAAACATGAGTGAATGAATGATGACTATATTTGAAATTCAAAATAAACATAGATATTGACTCATCATGATGGAGTCGTAGCAATTGATAACATTGTATCTTTTAAATCCTTTGCAAAAATGCCATTGCATATTCTTGGGACTCAACAAAGTCTACTTAGAGGTTTTGCAAGTCTTTCATGCTACAAACCATCGACTTCAAATTGCACCACAAATGTCTTGTTGCTTGGCCTTTATTTGGGTCTAGGATGCATGGGTCTCTTCAAAGTCAGGGATAACATGCAAGCTCACATGACTTAGCCTCTGAATCCTCCATTGTGATTCACAAAGAAAATACATGAGTAGGCATTGAGGATATGCTACTTGGGAAGAATGGTGAGTCATTTGCTAATGGGATTGTAATAGTTGCACATCTGAATGAATCAATAAAACAAAATTCTTAGTTGGTCTAAGATTGGTTATTTCCTTTACATTCATGCATGATCCAACACTCCAACTTTTAAGACTCATGCGATGACACATAGATAAAATTGTATTTAAATCTAACATTAACAAACCTCCGCAAGCGTCTTGCACTAGAAGGATCATAAGTCATTCCATTAAAAGGAAAAGAATGTATAAAAGGGTCCAATGCCAAGCAAAAAATTCTTGTACAAAGTCAACCAAGTAGGAAGATGCATTGTTGAATGTCAATATGTTATATGCCAAACAGACGATAAAAATGACCAACATTATACATGGATGGACACAAAAAAGACATAAAAGATTATGTGAATTAACAACCTTGCCAAACTGTTCTTTCTTAAAGGAAATAAGTGTTAAAAGAAACTTTAATGTTTATGTTTGTAAAATTATATTATTTGTTCATTAAGGAAACCATAAATATTAGACTAGCTCATAATAATTATTATGTCAAGCAAGAAAAATATCTCTTGGTATACAAAATATATTTAATGATTATTTCATAGTTAATTCATTTCAACTTTATTTAATTTAATCGATTAAAAATTAATATATTTAAAAATATCCCATGTGAAAGTTTTTCTTAATGACTTACATAATGCTAATTGGTAATATCTAAAGCCTAAATACAAGACAAAGTTGGTTATTAATGAGAAAATCATAAAAGTGGTGGGCACTTCCAAAGCATGTAAGATAAGGTTTATAGTTACTTAAGGAATCATATTAACAAAGATGAATTAATATGTGTAGCTCAACAAAGAAGTAAATTTAATTAAAAACAACAAAAGATTGCATTATAAAAATTTTGCTTCTCTCCCTCTTTGAGTCTGCACTTTGCAAGAAGCACTTGGGAGTCCTTCAAACATGGATCACTTGCACAATTTTGTTAACAAATTGTAGTTCCACATAAGAAAGGGTTATTTGAAGGAAAAATTGGAATTTAGAATTTATTATGTGACATGATACAGAATGTCAACCGTCCTGGTAAAGGTAAGAGATAGAATGAAGCTTCAAAAAATCTTTATGAAGCTATAGGATTGTATGGCAAAGCTAAGATGCATAAGTTTATTAGTGCAAACTTTGGAGGATTGGACTTATCCACAACAAAGTGGAAAAAACAAGCACAATGTTAAGTTTCATAGTGGGTTTAAGGAGGGTATCTTTAAATAGGTAGCCAAGACTTATAAGTCATACATGGGCAAGGATGTGGGTAGAGTGCCCATTATAATTTATGAAAATAAAACTCGGATAAAAAGAGTTATTAAATGTATGTCCACATGTGATTGCTTATCTAGTTTTTGTGAAGAGAAAGAAAATCACAAGTGCATGGCTGATTGTGAGGTTGAAATTGGAGATGTATAAGAAGGTTATGAAAATGTTTTGTAAGCTTTTCAAGACCATATTCCTATAGATGATGGTTAAGTGATGATACTCAATCCTTCGTTTGGGTAGGTTGCAAAGCTTATAGTATACGTACAACTAACTTGTAATAAATTCACAACTACAATTGTAGAAGAACAATGGAAAGTGGTAGAGGATCTTTATAAGTAACATATTCTGACTATTGTTGGTCCTGTCATTGGCTATGCTTCAGACAATGATGGTCAAAGAAGAAAAATCATATTACATCACTACATGTCAAACAAGCAAAGAAAGTTCATTATTGACTAGCTTGGTTTTGTGTTTCTCAGCAAATAATATCTTAATGTCTTCATGACTAAGACTATATTTCATAATGGTAAGAAGATTATTAACCCAATTGATCAACTAACAAAGCAGTTATTATTTAGTCTTGCAGATGTGTAATATTCTCAATTTTACTCTCTTATGTTTTATGTTTTTTGTTTAGGCAATGAATCATATATAACAAGTTTTGAAAAAATTAGATTACAATAAGCATGGTCTATATAAAGATGATGTTTTAAGAAGAAATCAACAGAACTAGGTTTCTATACAATGAATGATGGCTAAAGTTAGAGCATGTTTAAAGGAGCTTAGGGAACAAGTAACAAACGAGAGCAGGTTTTCCTTATGTAACATGCATTATCTATAAATATATAAATCTTATATTTAAACATTAGGGACAAAAGTATACTTGTCCATTGCTGCAAAGTATGTGGAGATCTTTTGTTTCTAATCATGAACCTCTTTTCACATGTAGAGGTTACTTTAACTGTGAGTTTTTTTTTAAAATAAGCATTTATTAAAGTATACTAATATAGATCATATTCTTGTTTAATTATAAAATAACTACATTTATTTACTAATAGATTATGACGTCTTTGAATTATTAACAATAAAGAGATGACTTTGAAAGTCACTTTTATTAATAGAGAAACTTTTATGGATATACAAATATTATGTCATTTTATTGTATTATTAATGAAGCTATTCAAAGATAAGTTTCTTCATTTAGGAGTTCCTTTGGCATCTACATAATTTGATTGTTATGAAACATTTGTCTCAAAGGTGGGAGGCATGGTTCAAGAGAACATATGATGAATAAGACTTATTGCATATTACTAGTTCAATAGTTGGTTATTAGGGGCAAAATCAAGTTTCCTAAGGCACATGCAAAGCAAGAGAGCATTTGGTCAAAATTGGAAAGACAAGTGAAGTCAAGGCTAACTTATGTAATTACAATTTATAATTATGGATGTAGACATAAAGAGAGCCTTAACATTAAGTTTAAAAAACACACAAGATAAATGTTTTGAAGTCAATATTATATGTGTGTATATGCACACACACAAACATCAATATCACCATAAAGATATCTAAGATGTGATTGTATGTGTATATACATAAATATATATATACTTAAACCTATATATAAAATTGTATATATGTATAGATAAATGTATAAATGCTTATAATTATATACACATGTAAGTACATTTGATGATGGAATGAACCTTCAATATAAAAAATTTATAAAGAACATTTTAAAGACAATATTGAATTCAATGCGTGTGGAAAGTTATTCAAAACTCATTTATTGTATTCTCAAGTTAAAGTACGTCCTATTCTTTAGATTTCTGTCTTCTTCGCTTTGAGCTTTGAGCATCTATATATTCACAATACATTATTTCTCATGTCACCACAATAGATTTAGCTCTTACTGATGAAATATATAATGTTAATATTAAGGCAATGCATGAAAAAATTTGAAATTAATATAAATATCTCACATGAAAAAGAGAGAGATGACCTTATTTATGTCTATATGTAGAGTTTAAGAATGTTGACATCGTTAAAAAGATTATCAAAAGCACCTTAGTCAGTAGGTTAAATAACAATTCATTTTTAAGTAAAGATGTGTTTTTTTTAAAAAAAAAATTATATATAAAGCATTAATTTTAATGCAACTTAACTTGAGTTAGAGCTGACACATATTTTAGAAACTTTTTGAACCTAAAGACATCAACAACTCAGGTTGTGGTGTATTTATACAAGGCAATATTTTACACTTTATAAATTATATTATATAGCTTTTAATTGTTTTAACTTAAGATACAAACAAATTATTCAATCAAGAAATTTAAAATAACAAAGGTAATAAAAAAAACACTTGATATATTGGTGAAATAATAAAATATCAAGAAAGGTTAGACAATAACGGAAAGATAACCATGATTATTTAGATTGAATGATAGACCAACTAATGTGAAATTAAAATTGAATTGATATCATCCATTTCAATCATAAGTATATTACTTTAGATTTTGTTATCTCAAAATTAATAAATAAGAAGTTGACGTTGTATAAGTTTGAGCTAGATGATGTTAAAGAACTAAAGTGACAACATTTCATAAAGAAGAGATATTACCACTTAATCATTCAAAAGCCCAAGAACCACCAAAAAGATAACAATATTATTTATGGTATTGTACGTTGTTTATATGGTAAAGAAAAAAAAAACGCAATAATGACATAAACATTTAATATTTTAATAAACATTAAAAAATTTGAAATTTGTTAATAAACTACAAAGAGGGAGTTTTATTAATTATTATTATTGTGTGTGTATACTAGTGTTAACATGAGTCATACAAGGTCATACCCTGTGTATATATACTTATGTTTATATCCGTAATCAAAAAATGCTACGGATTAGTAATTAAATTAAATTAATAATAAAGACTTTATTACTAATTTAATTTAATTATTAATTCAAGCATTTTTTGACTACGGGTTTCCCCAGATATAAATGTAAACATATGTTTATTTATAGATGTAGCTAATACACTTGTTAATTTATTTAAAGGATATGTTGTATACTAATTCTGTATTCTTTAAGGTTTTTAAGATATTTTCAATACTAAAATATTTTAAATTTTAATATATTCTGATTCTAAGGTTTAATATAATATATTTTAAACCTTAATAATATTCTCAACCATATTTCATTGTACAAAAGAACAAACTAATATGTATGATAGTTTCAACTATTATACATTAAATATATATTATTTTATATATATTTATGATATAAGATATATACCATAATATTAAATATTACTAAAATTCTAATTCACAAAAGTCGACATAAATAGAAGTTTCAACATTTATAATATCAAAAATATATTAATAAGCGGAAGGGAATGCTTGGGCATCATCTATATATTTTCTTTTTTTTATCCTTGTGTGTTATATATACATAGAGAGAGAAGATTAAAAACTTAAACAAATAAAATGTCTTAACAAACTAATCGACCATCCAGCCATTACTTGTTGTCCTTGGGTGGGTCTGCAGGAAGGATTTGCTTCACGACTCGTGAGTCTACAATGACATTCACAGCACGATGAGCACCCTTGTTCAAATAATCGAGTCCTACAATGTCATGTTATATGCTTTTATATATGCATATATGTATAGATAAATGAAAAACGTACCATGGACAATACCCCTCAACAAGCACTTCCAGCTTTCTGCGTTTGCAAAAGTCCACGTCCCTGATTTAAATTTCATTATAAATTCTGTAAATTCTAAATTTCAAAATCTGTCTTACCTCCACCGCCGCCTCTGCGCCCCATAGGAATTTGTGACCTTTAAAAGAAAAGATCTACAACTCTAATTAAGGTTAAGAATATACTAAAATATTTAATTTTTAATATGCTTTAAGAATATGCTTATACAATTTGGAATTTAGAAAAGCGTGTCTTGTGAATTGTATATATTCATATTCATATGTATACATATATATACAAAATGCATATGTGTATATGCCTGTGACCTACAAGTATTATGGACACACATACACATGCAGACACCAACTAGAGTCGTATACATACATACACTGTCTATATGTTTAGATGAAGAGGTGTGTGTTTGTGCAGTTTTATTACGGCGGCATATCGTCTTTTCCTCCGCCGGTTGGAGGGCTCCAAGCTCTAGTGCTTTCAGAGGAACAGTGCAAAGTCCAAGGCCTGTAGGAAGACGATCCGAAGGTAACAGGTTTAACTTCTCATACTTTTGCTTGAGGTCCACATACTGTCTCCCTGTTTAGAAAACAGTAAGTACATTGCACGCACACACACGGGTATACACCTGACACAACATATATATCATTCTGCCTGGTTCAAAGTGTGAGATTGATCCTATCAGCTCCAAGGCACCCGACGTGGATGCATCGCACACTAGAGAAAAACACATTTTAGATAAAGTTAAACGGGAATGTTTTAGCATGTCTAGATTTTAATAGCATATACATACATACATTGCATGATGCATATATATATATATATATATATATATATATATATATATATATATATATATATATATATAATATATATATATATATATATAAAAGAAAGATGTGGCTCAATAATGCGAGATATGTAAACATGGTTAAATGAATACATAAACTACATATATGTGTGAAGTGGTTGAGTTCATGTAAGTCCAGCACGTGTAACAATGAACTAGTGTTTGTTCCAGAGAGAGAGACCGTGCCAAGGCTTTTAAGAATGTCCATGAAACTATCAAGGGAATTCTTTGGGCCTGAGTTCTATAAGCATACATCCGCATTAGTGCGTGTTTGTGTGTGTGTGATATATACACTCAAAATATCATAGGTGTGAATTATGTACGTGTATGTGCACATCCATAGAGTTATTTAAAAGCCACCTAAGTTTCCCCCACACACTAATATAATCAGAATACACAAACATACACAGGCACAAGCTATTACGCACATACACATCATATACATATGTTAATCCGACACACCCAAACACAGTCAAGATACACACATACCCAATCCACGCA
This sequence comes from Selaginella tamariscina, assembly GCA_003024785.1. Taxonomy (NCBI): domain Eukaryota; kingdom Viridiplantae; phylum Streptophyta; class Lycopodiopsida; order Selaginellales; family Selaginellaceae; genus Selaginella; species Selaginella tamariscina. The sequence continues at coordinate 123,632 of PUQB01000439.1, forward strand.
GCTTCTTCCAACAGTCTGGGATCCTGACGATTTAAATCCACCTTTGGGGCAATCTGCCGTCGAACCGGCGTGCATTCCTCTATGGCCAGAACCCTAAACCCCGTTAATGGGAAACTCAATTTCGCCCTTAATTGCCCTTAGGTAACAGGCATCATTATTATCGATTTTTTTTCATATTTGAGCTACACGGGTGTAGTTTGTACGAATACCAACTATTTAGTTTACATTTGTAAGGATTATGGGCACCATTTCATTTCTGGAAGATTTTGTTGCAAATGTTTAATATTGTACGTTACATTATCGTTTAGTATTATACGTTCGAGCTATATACACTCGTACATATGCACGCACTTATGCGCACTTTTATACTAGTTACGAAGCTAAGAATGTGAGCGTATACACATATACACATGCGTGTATGAAGATACCGTTATTTACTATTTTCCCTCATTATTGTAGGCACGGCATCTCTACCTGCTCACCTTCAACAGAATTATTCACTTATTCGTCAGCTCGATGAGCAACAAAGTGGTATGTATATGAATGGTCAAGTAACATGTGTCCTGCATCTTATTGCATTATATCTGTGTGTGTGTGTGTGTGGTGTGTGTTACAGTGATCCGGGTCTAGTTTTAGTTGATAACTATCCTCAATGAGACATCTATTACAGTGTAATACTAATACAAAATACTATAGTATATTTGTTGCTTATATGCCTCCTCTCTCTCTCTCTCCTAAGTTTAACGAACTTCGATACTGTACATAGAGCTTATGCATGCTGTGCACAAGGCATGGAGGATATACGGCAAGTATTGAAAGCGGGTGGAGCTGCTGCAGAAAGCGCTAGCGAGCAGATCTACAACCGGTATTTTATCCATACACAAAACATGCCTGGACGTTGCAAATAAGAAGGTTGCACTTGCTGTTTCTACATACGATAAGTTTCACATATCAGATAGTCACTCACATAAATAGGATCATATGTAGTGGACATGTGTCTATATATCAGTCGTCTTTGTGTTTGTGTTATCCTCTCGTTTTACTGATTAAGTTTTCTTTAAGGTTGATCACTATATACAAGCGCCTGGACAAATATCTTAAGAAATTAAGGAAGAGAATGAGCAAGCACACTCACACTCTCTCTAGATATTTGTGTGTGTGTGTGTGTGTGTGTGTGTGAAGAGAGAGAGAGGAGAGAGAGAGAGAGAGAGAGTGAGAGTGAGAGAGTGAGAGAGAGAAAGAGAGATCCTAGTGAATGAATGCAAATACATGTTTAACATATTAAGAAAAATGTTTTATGCTTTCAGCTAAGGACTCCTTAGGTGACGAGTTACAAAATGATGGTGGAGGAACAGGGTAAGCTTTTAATAGTTTCAATAATACACGATACTCGCATTGGGCATGTCCTGTGCTTGTTAATCAATTAGCCCGTATCTAAGTTATTAATTCTTTTCTGAGAAGATGACAGGCAGACATTCCTGTTGATCACAACGAACCACGTATTGCTACTGCAAATCAAGTTTCTTTGGGGAACATGATAGCGTGTGATAATCCAGACGTAAGTTGGCACGCACACGAGAGGAGAGAGAGAGATGGGGGAGTATATATATATATATATATATATATATATATATATATATATGGATATGGATATTTGGAGTCGGAAGTGCAAACTATACGTCATATCTGTATATGCATATAAATATATGCACATATAAAGATAGTATACATCTATATACTTTTATTCCTGTGTGTGCATTTATATCTCTAGGCAGTGTAAGATTGAGTGGTTCCATTTTGATTATGTGGGAAATGGTATTGTAGCGATTGCTCCTCATTAATGAAACGTCGCCGTGTACGTATATAACATGTATACGATTAAACCTTTTATTCATGACAGATTTCACGTGGTTAAAGTTCTAATTTTGTTATGCTGGGTTTGAGCATTGTATAAGGTTTGTATGTCTGTTTATACTTAACACTTCAAGGCTTTCGGCTATAGCATAGATACGCGTGTGTGTGTGTGCGTGTGTGCGTGTGTGTTGAAGCTAGTTATAAACTAAGCTTGCAACAGCATATACACCTGATATAGATCTAGATAATATGCATGACCACGTGTATATATGTACGTGCGTGAGTGTGTTAATGCAGAAATGTTAACATATTCTGTATAGAATCCAACTAAAAGCCATACACAAAGTTTACACTCATGCAAGTATATATATTACACCTTAAACGAGGTTTATTCCATCTTTAGAAGCCAAATCTTCCATGACACACGTCTATTCCCAGCTTCTTCTTTTCTTCTTCAACTGCACATAGAATGGGATTTTTGTACACTGTTGGGCTTCTTCTTGCCGATGAGGTGGCAGCAGTTTTGAAACTTCCACATTGCAAACCTTGAACCTGCTGCTGGACGGTGGAGAATTCGCATTTACCTGTACCACCTCCTATCGTACAAGTTTGCTACTATTAAAACTTCAACATTAAACATTAACTCACCACAGTAGGAGGAGGATTATCCGCTGCCGGTGTCTCAGGCAGGGGTTCATCTGGACGTACACGCTTGAAGATTTGCGAAGCAATGTCATAGAGGCGCAGAATCGTCGTCTCGGAAAACAATCCGGAAGGAGCCTTCAAGTTAAACCCTACTGTAGAAAAAGAAAAAGATCACACAAATATGTATATATATACATATATATGTGTGTATGTGTGTGTTTTTTGCTGTTCGTTCAACCGAAAATCTTTAGTTCAGAAGCGATTTACACAAAAAAAACCATTGACATGATACAAAAACAATTGAAAACTTTGATTTCAGCACAAACACTTCTTTAATACATAATCTATCTATACAATCACACAAAATCGCATCTAAAAACATAAATTTTATGATAGATAGAGCAATTACCCGCGAATGCATCGTCTGTGAAGCCATTTCTTTATGGCGGGAACAAGATTATGCCAAGCCGTAGGATTTATCATTTATGCATCGTCAGATTTAATAGACGTCATCATTCTACTTTACAACGGATAGTACAACTTTATTGTTAAATTCAAATTCGTTAAGTTAATTTTTCAAAATAAAGGTGTTTTGAATTTGAATGAATTACGTTTTAATTTTCCGTTTCGTTCAGGGTTTAGGGTTTAATAATTATAGTTTGTTATTTATTTTTAAGTTTAAGTCCAGTAATTATATATCAATAAAAAACGTAAATAAATTTCATGTAAAATATATTAAATATATATTGATATACGTATATCTACACACACATACACAACTCATATTAACATTGTATATTCTTCATAGAAAGATGTGCTTAATCCATGGGATACAGATAACAATTATTATAACATTTACATATACTACAGTTCATATACATACACATGTTTTGCATATACGTAAATACATATACATATACGACGGAGACACATACACGTGGTACTTAATATAAATAAACTGTGAACGACTGCATCAATGATTAATATATACACAAGCAGGAGCCTTAACAATAAGGGAGTGTGTAACAGTACCAGCAGCAATATCTCTCTCTTCTGGCCCAAAAGAGATTTCAAACTTCTCAGTCTTATGCAGCGCCTTCTCAGAGATATCAGTCTCAGAACACAAGGCATCTCTCTCTTGCGCTCATACACACACACACACACACACACACACACACACACATCGCACGCAAGCACGCTCACAGACAACACATAATTGTGATGCAAGTATTATAACAGGTTACACAGCTGAATGGGGAGACCTTTTGAGGCAACCAACATAGATTGTACCAGGGGAGGATATCACAGAGCTGGAGAGGTCTAGGTTTGTAGAGCCACGGTGGCTCAAGAGTACGGAAATTGTATCTCGGTGCCCAAGTGAGCCACCCAGGGTTGTACGGAGTGTTGGAACTAAGCTGAATATACGCGTAACCCCATAATCCGGGCAGGTGTTTGTGGCGACATTGGCTGTTCTTTGTGGCACTTGTGGTGAATGAGCAAAGCTATGTGGCAAATTCGTATGCACTTAATTGGCTCACTGCTCGGGTTAGGCACCACCTACGGGCCTGTGCTGAATGGTCAGGACTGAAGACCTCAAATACGTGTTGTTGGTTAGGTGTCTAGAAGGAGTTATACACTTTGTTGGTTCAGGCATTTGTGTTTCGCGCTTCATTGCCTTTTACTGGTTGCAGTAGTGACATCTTTTTCAGTCGGCTTCCCGGGATTTGAGCTACTAATGGAAGTGCGACCCCATGTTTGAGGTGGTAAGGGTTATGGCTTGTCGGTGTGTGCGTTGAACCTAGCACATCCCAAGAGTGAGGCTCCCATGCTTGGAAACGAGTATGGTTATTTTGGTACGGTGTTGCTCCTCTTTGATGGGCATTTACTATACAATTTGCGGGGGATTTCTTTAAGATTTAATGGGTATCTTCTAATAGGGCAACTACAATGATAATTTTGTTTACGAAGAGGCTTGGTGTGTTTGTAATAAGTGGTCGGTCATTCTGATTGATGTTTAATTTTGGTGGATGTGTATGTAGTATGCTATAGTGATTGTCATGGAACTACTTTGGGCATATGCTACAAATTGGTTTGGCCTTATTTGTTTGTGTTTGTTTTTTGCTTTAGTGTGTGCTTGTGAGTTATGGTTTGGAGATTGAAGCTTGAGACAATATCCAGGTGAGAGACTAAACCTAAAGATCTAAATCGATCACTTTCTTCTTTAGACACTCAACGGTGCTTGGTTTAGGGATGGGAATAAGAGTAGGTCTATATAAAATCCTTTGGATGTTTTGATGTACACTTGTATTTAGCCTCGTGAATAAACTTTTAAACTTCCCTCATAACCAGGCAGGAAGGACACTTTACGGATACTGTGTGAATACTGTTTTAAGGGACAAGGAGCTAACGCAAAGGAGGTTGATATGCGGTGTATAAGTGATGACTGGGACAAAGTAAGGCCTACGGGAAAAGTGGCAGTGAGGATGACGTGGCCGCGAACGTGGCAGATGAGAATAGCTGGCGGGGATGAGTACGTGGCGAGATGACATGGCCGATGCATAGCTTTTGCAGCAGACCAAGGGATGAAGTGGCGGTTCACGGGGTTGAGCATGTGGCGAGATGACATGGCCAATGTACAGAATTTTGTAGCAGACTTAGAGGCAAGTAGGTAGACGGAGAGGGAACAAAAAGAAATCAGGAAGAATATATTTATATATGCACCTTGAATAACCAAATAATCTTCCTATATAACCCGGGCAGGTAGCTTGTAGGAGGTCCTGGGTTCAATCCCCGGCCTGTCCAGATCCGTTTTGCAACTCGGAGGACTCTGAGGGTTCGCACGCAGGTACGGATTGAGACCGAGGCTACAGTACTGGTATAAGCTTCTTCAGTTGAGAGGACCGGATACGAAAGAAGTTGAGAGGAACCGGATACGAAGGACTCTGACCATGGCTTCAGGCATGTTCCCATAGAGATGGCCATGCACGCAGGTACGGGATTGAGACCGAGGACCGGATACGAAGGACTCTGACCATGGCTTCAGGCATGTTCCCATAGAGATGGCCATGCACGTAGGTAACGGATTGAGACCGAGGCTACAGTACTGGTATAAGCTTCTTCAGTTGAGAGGACCGGATACGAAAGAAGTTGAGAGGACCGGATACGAAGGACTCTGACCATGGCTTCAGGCATGTACCCATAGAGATGGCCATGAGGAGGAAACTTAACAGGGGTTCGAGATGAAGAGGGTTGAAAGTAGAAGGGGATGAAGATATATCTGTACGCTTCGTCGGTGTAAGGTATGTATATGCATGCATGCGTGTGTGTGTGTATTGTGTGTATGTGTGTGTGAGGTAGAACGTGATATAGTTATGCAATGCAGGGTTTCAGACCCAAGTTCAACATATTATACAGGGAGACAGTTTGTGTAAACAATACTGTCCTCGTACAACTTCGGTTCAAGGTACATATAGGATACAAACTAAGATGTGTGTGTGTGTGTGTGTGTGTGTGAGAGAGAGAGAGAGAGAGAGAGAGAGATTACTCGAATGATATATGAGAAGAAGCCTCTGTATTATATGTGTGTATGTGCTGCATGTTAAACGCACGCAAACGCACACACACACACAAAATAAGGAAGATAAAACGCACAAGCTCTAAGCATTGATGTATGCCTCTATGGGTGGGTGTGACACTTACAAAGACTGCACAGACTAATTGAAACTAAAACATATGTTAAACACAAATACCAGAAACATTATTTAAATAATAAACATCTTAACAAAAAAACAAATAAATTCGTATATTATAATTCAATTATCTATCGGATAAAGAAGATTTTATAACTCCTAACACAACAGATAATCATGTTTCAGTTTATTTTTTACAAAATTCTTTATGAATTTACTTATTTTACACAAATCATTACAATTTGTAATTTTTAATCTGATATTTTATTTTTTTAATATAAATTTACTAGCTAAGTAGTTTATAATGCATACATTCGAGGACTCCATCTTAAAATATGTATAACATACATTATGTCTTGCATATGTTATACGTCTCGTCAAATTTGTTGAGTTTTTGGTTGTAAATATCACGTGTGCGTGTGCGTGTGTTAACAGGCTATACTGCAGACTGAGCAAGTCTTCATAGTTTTGGGCAAATATGCATGGGAGATGGCCATGAGAAGAGAAGCTGCAAAGTAGAACAATGAAGGTATGTACATTATATGCTTCTTCAGTCAGGTAAGCACATTTATATGTACATATATATATATATAAATTTTCTATTGTCCCCTACACACACTGCACACGTATGCGTTCTCAATCTCTCATACACAACCCAAGCTTCTTTAAATTTATCCTTGAAGTGCTGAAAATTTACATTTTTGCCCTTATATGTGTATATGTGTGAATACGCTCACATTCTTAGCTTCGTAACTAGTATAAAAGTGCGCATAAGTGCGTGCATATGTACGATGTATATAGCTCGAACGTATAATACTAAACCATAATGTAACGTATATGTTAAACACTTACTTGGAACAAAATCTTCCAGAAATGAAATGGTGCCCATAATCCTTACAAATGTAAACTAAATAGTTGGTATTCGTACAAACTACACCCGTGTAGCTCAAATATGAAGAAAAATCGATAATAATGACGCTGCCTTACCTAAGGGCAATTAAGGGCGAAATTGAGTTTCCAATTAACGGGGTTTAGGGTTCTGGCCCATAGAGGAATGTATGCCGGTTCGACGGCAGGCCGAGAAGTTGCCCCAAGGTGGATTTAAATCGTCAGGATCCCAGACTGTTGGATGAAGCTGCGTGGATTGCAGGTATGTGTGTATCTTGACTGTGTTTGGGTGTGTCGGATTAACATATGTATATGATGTGTATGTGCGTAATAGCTTGTGCCTGTTGTTTGTGTATTCTGATTATATTAGTGTGTGGGGGAAACTCAGGTGGCTTTTAAATATATCTCTATGGCTGTGCACATACACGTACATAATTCACACCTATGATATTTTGAGTGTATATATCACACACACACAAACACGCACTAATGCGGATGTATGCTTATAGAACTCAGGCCCAAAGATTCCCTTGGCGGTGCGATAGTTTCATGGACATTCTTAAAAGCCTTGGCACGGTCTCTCTCTCTGGAACAAAACACTAGTTCATTGTTACACGTGCTGGACTTACATGAACTCAACCACTTCACACATATATGTAGTTTATGTATTCATTTAACCATGTTTACATATTTCTCATTATTGAGCCACATCTTTCTTTTATATATATATATGCATGCATCATGCAATGATGTATGTATACGCATTAAATCTAGACATGCTAAAACATTCCCGTTTAACTTTATCTAAAATGTGTTTTTCTGGATTGACTAGTGTGTGATGCATCCACGTCGGGTGCCTTGGAGCTGATAGGATCAATCTCACACTTTGAACCAGGCACAAGAGTAGTGTCAAACCAGGTGCATATATACACATAAGTTATATGTTTGTCAGGTGTATAACCGTGTGTGTGCGTGCAATGTACTTACTGTTTTCTAAACAGGGTCAAACTAGACAGTATGTGCAAAAGCAAGAAATGTATGAGAAGTTAAACCTGTTACCTTCGGATCGTCTTCCTACAGGCCTTGGACTTTGCACTGTTCCTCTCACAGCACTAGAGCTTGGAGCCCTCCAACCGGCGGAGGAAAAGACGATATGCCGCCGTAATAAAACTGCACAACACACACCTCTTCATCTCAACATATAGACAGTGTATGTATGTATACGACTCTAGTTGGTGTCTGCATGTGTATGTGTGTCCATAATACTTGTAGGTCACAGGCATATACACGTATGCATTTTGTGTATATACGTATACTTTCAAATTGTATAAGCATATTTTAAGCATATTGAAAATTAAATATTCTTGGTATATTTCTAACCTTATTTAGAGTTGTAGATCTTTTCTTTCAAGGGTCACAAATTCCTATGGGGCGCAGAGGCGGCGGTGGAGGTAAGACAGATTTTGAAATTTAGAATTTACAGAATTTATAATGAAATTCAAATCAGCGACGTTCTGGACTTCTGCAAACGCAGAAACCTGGAAGTGCTTGTTGAGGGTATTGTCGATGGTACGTTTGTAATTTGTTTAATTTTAATATATATAACTGTTTTCTTTATGACATTGTAGGACTATTATTTGAATAAGGGTGCTCATCGTGCTGTGAATGTCATTGTAGACTCACGAGTCGTGAAGCAAGTCCTTTCTGCAGACTCACCCAAGGACAACAAGTAATGGCTGGATGGTTGATGATGTGACATTGAAGACATTTAATTTGTTTATGTTTGTTTTTCTTTAATTTTAGTTTTTAATCATCTCTCTCTATGTATATATATATACACACAAGGATAAAAAAAAAGGAAATATATAAATGATGCCCAAGCATTCCCTTCCGATTAATTATGTTGCATATGTATATATTTTTGATATTTAAATGTTGAACTTCTATTTGTGTCGACTAGAATTTTAATAATATTTAATATTATGGTATATAACTTATACTACACAAATGTATATAATAATATATATTTAATGATATAGTTGAAACTATCATACATATCAGTATAATGAAATATGGTTAAGATATTATTAAGGTTTAAAATATATATATATTAGAACCTTTTAGAATCAGAATATATTAAAATTTAAAATATTTTAGTATTTGAAAATATCTTTAAAACCTTAAAGAATACAGAATTAGGAATCAATCGTATACAACGTATCCTTTAAATATATTAACAAGTATATTCAAAAAGCAAAGAAAATATAATACATGTATTAGCTACATCTATAAATAAACATATGTTTACATTTATATTTGGGGAGTCCACTTATATTAATGTTTAAACCCGTAGTCAAAAAATGATATAGATTAATAATTAAACTAATTAGTAATAAATTTTATTATTATTTAATTTAATTACTAATCCGTAACATTTTTTGACTACGGATATAAACATAAGTATATGTATACATAGGGTATGACTGTGTATGACCAGTATACACCACACAATATAATAATTAATATACTCCCTCTTTGTAGTTTATTAACAAATTTTGAATTTTCTAATGTTTATTAAAATATTAAATGTTTATGTTATTACATATTTTTTTCTTTACCCTATAAACAACGTACGATACCAATTTTATTGTTAGCTTTTGGTGGTTCTTCGACTTTTGGATGATTAAGTGGTAATATCTCTTCTTTATGAAATATTATTACAAAATTATTTATTTTTTAACATCATCTACCTCAAACTCGTACAACTTCAACTCCTTATTCATTAATTTTGAGATAACAAAATCTAAAGTAATATACTTATAATTAAATTCCAATTTTAATTTCACATTAGTTGGTTTATCAAAATAATCATGTCTAATCTTTCTTGATATTTTAATTATTTCACCAATATATCAAGTATTTCTTTATTGCCTTTGTTGTTTTGAATTTCTTAATTAAATGGTTTGTTTGTATCTTAAGTTAAAACAACTAAAAGTTATATAATATAATTTACAAAGTGTAAATATTGCCTTTGTATAATACATCACAACCTGAGTTGTTAATGTGTTTAGGTCAAAAGTTTGTAAAATATGTGTCAGCTCTAACTCAAGTCAAGTTGTATCAAAAATAATGTTTTTATACAAGTATATATATTTTTAAAAAAAAAACACACGTCTTTGCTTAAAAATGAGTTGCTATTTAACCTACTGACTAAGGTGCTTTTAATAATCTTTAAATGATGTCATCATTTTCAAACTCTACTTATGGACATAAATAAGGTCATCTCTCTCTTTTCCATGTGAGACATTTATATTAATTTCAGCTTTTTCATCCATTGCCTCAAGATAAACATTATATATTTCATCACTAAGCACCAAATTAAATTCAATATTATCTTGGAATGCTCTTTATAAATTTTTTATTGTTTAAGGTTCACTCCACCATTCAAATGTACTTACATGTGTATGTAATTATAAGCATTTATACATTTATCTATACATATATACAATTTATATATATAGTATATATATATATATATATATATATATTTATGTATATACACATACAATCACATCTTAGATATCTTTATGTGTGTGTACATACACACATATAATATTGACTTCAAAACACTTGTCTTGTGCGTTATTTAAACTTAATCTTAAGGCTCTTATATGTCTACATTCGTAACTATAAAATTGTAATTGCATAAGTTAGTCTTGACTCCACTTGTCTTTTCAACTTTGACTAAATGCTCTTTTGCTTTGCATGTGCCTTAAGAAACTTAATTTTGCCCTTAACAACAACCGCATATTCATTGAACTATAGTATGTAACAAGTCTTATTCATCATATGTTTCTTGAACCATGCCTCTCACCTCCGAGAGAAACGTTTCATAGCAATTAAATTATATAGATGCCAAAGGAATTGCTAAATGAGGAAATTTATCTTTGAATAGCTTCATTAATAACACAATAAAATGATATGATATTTGTATATCCATAAAAGTTTCTCTACTAATAAAAGTGACTTTCAAGTCATCTCTTTATTAATTTATTAGTAAATAAATGTAGTTATTTTATAATTAAACAAGAATATGATCTATATTAGTATACTTCAATAAATGCTTATTTAAAAAAGAAACTCACAGTTAAAGCAACCTCTACATGTGAAAAGAGATTCATGATTGGAAACAAAAAGATCTCCGCATACTTTATAGCAATGGAGAAGTATACTTTTGTCCCTAATGTTTAAATATAAGGTTTATATATTTATAGATAATGCATGTTACATAAAAAACCCACTCTCGTTTGTTACTTGTTCCCTAAGTTCCTCTAAACATGCTCTAACTTTAGCCATCAATCATTGTACGGCAACTAGTTCTATTGATCTCTTCTTAAAACATCATCTTTGTATAGACCATGCTTATTGTAATTTAGTTTTTTCAAAACTTGTTATATATGATTTATTGCTTAAACATAAAACATAACATAAGAGATAAAATGTAAAATTGAGAATATTACACATCTGCAAAACTAAATAATAACTGCTTTGTTAGTTGATCAATTAGGTTAATAAGCTTCTTACCATTATGAATATCGTCTTATCATGAAGACATTAATATATTTGCTTATAACACAAAACCAAGCTAGTCAATAATGAACTTTCTTTGCTTATTTGACATGTAGTGATGCAATATGATTTTTCTTCTTTGACCATCATTGTCTAAAGCATAGCCAATGACAGGACCAACAATAGTCAAATATAAAGATCCTCTATTACTTTCCATTGTTTTCTACAATTGTAGCTATGAATTTATTACAAGTTAGTTGTACGTATATTGTAAGCGGCAACCTACCCAAACAAAGGATTGAGTATCATCATTTAACCATCATCTATAGGAATATGGTCTTGAAAAGCTTGCAAAACATTTTCATAACCTTCTTGTCCATCTCCAATTTCAACCTCATAATCAACCATGCACTTTGATTTTTCTTTTCTTCACTAGATAAAGCAATTATATGTGGAACATCCATTTAATAACTCTTTTTATCCAAGTTTTATCTTCATAAATTATAATAGGCACCTACCCACATCTTGCCCATGTATGACTTATAAGTCTGGCTACCTATTAAAAATACCTCTCTTAAACCCACGTTTTGTTTTCCTCTTTTGTTGTGGATAAGTCCAATCCTCCAAAGTTTGCACTAATAAAATTATGCATCTTAGCTATACAATCTATAGATCATAAAGATTTTTGAAGCTTCTTCCATCTCTTATATGTACCAAGATGGTTGACATTCTGTACCATGTCACATAATAAATTCTAATTCCAATTTTTCCTTCAAATACCTTTTCTTATGTGGAACTACAATTTGTTAACAAAATTGTGCAAGTGATCCATGTTTGAAGGACTCCCAAGTGCTTCTTGCAAAGTGCAGACTCAAGAGGGAGAGAAGCAAAATTTTTTATAATGCAATCTTTTGTTGTTTTTAATTAAATTCTTTGTTGAGCTACACATTATTCATCTTTGTAATGATTCCTTGAGTAACTATAAACCTTATCTTGCATGCTTTGGAAAGTGCCCACCACTTTTATGATTTTCTCATTAATAACCAACTTTGTCTTGTATTTAGGCTCTAGATACCAATTAGCATTATGTAAGTCATTAAGAAAAACTTTCACATGATATTTTTAAATATATTAATTTTTAATCGATTAAATTAAATAAAGTTGAAATGAATTAACTATAAAATAATCATGAAATGTATTTTGTATACAAGAGATATTTTTCTTGCTTGACACAATAATTATTATGAGCTAGTCTAATATTTGTGGTTTCCCTTAATGAACAAAATAATATATTTTACAAACATAAACATTAAAGTTTTTTTAACACTTATTTTGTTTAAGAAAGAAGAGTTTGGCAAGGTTGTTAATTCACATAATCTTTGAGCCTTTTTTGTTGTCCACCCATGTATAATGTTGGTCATTTTTATCGTCTATTTGGCATATAATATTGACATTTAACAATGCATCTTCTTGCTTGGTTGACTTTGTACAAGAATCCTTTGCTTGGCATTGGACCTTTTATACATTCTTTTCCTTTTAATAGAATGACTTATGATCCTTCTAGTGCAAGACCCTTGCGGAGGTTTGCTAATGTTAGATTTAAATACAATTTTATCTATGTGTCATCCATAAGTCTTAAAAGTTGAGTGTTGAATCATGCATGGATGTAAAGGAAATAACAATCTTAAACCAATTAAGAATTTTGTTTTTATTTGACTCATTCAGATGTGCAACTATTACAATCCCATTAGCAAATGACTCACCATTCTTGCCAAGTAGGATAACCTCAATGCCTACTCATGTATTTCTTTTGTGAATCACAATGGAGGATTCAGAGGCTAAGTCATATGAGCTTGCATGTTATCCCTGACTTTGAAGGACCCATGCATCCTAGACCCAAATAAAGGCCAAGCAACAAGACATTTGTGGTGCAATTTGAAGTCGATTGTGTTTGTAGGTGAAAGACTTGCAAACCTCTAAGTAGACTTTGTTGAGTCCAAGAATATGCAATGGCATTTTTGCAAAGGATTTAAAATACAATGTGCAATTGCTACGACTCCATTATGATGAGTCAATATCTATGTTTTTTGAATTTCAAATAGTCATCATTCATTCACCCATGCTTTAAATTGTGTCAGCCTGTTAATCTTATAGCTTAGTGAACTAAATTTTTACAACTCATCAATCCATTAACAATATACTATTCATATCAATCCTTTCACATTAAAATTATTTCCATATGATTATAGTTTATTTTACTCATTGTACTTTAGTTTATTTTGTAATTCAATATTGTATGGATATTAATAATTACATATTCTTCATCATTATTGTCTAAAATGTATTGCTTCTTACTTTACACCAAAATTTATGAACATTGACTGGTGTAGATAACACTCTAGATACCAATTAGCATTATGTAAGTCATTAAGAAAAACTTTCACATAATATTTTCAAATATATTAATTTTTAATCGATTGAATTAAATAAAGATGAAATGAATTAACTATGAAATAATTATTAAATATTTCGTATACCAAGAGATATTTTTCTTGCTTGACATAATATTTATTATAAGTTAGTTTAATACTGGGATAGGTGACAAATTTATTTGTGGTTTTCTTAATGAAAAATTATATTTATTTTAAAAACATAGACATTAAAGTTTTGCTTATTTCCTTAAGAACAAGAGTTTGGCAGGTTGTTAATTCACATAATCTTTACTGCCTTTTTTTTCTGTCCACCATGTATAATGTTAGCCATGTTTATCGTCTATTTGACGTATAACATACTGATATTTGATAATGCATCTCTTGCTTGGTCGGCTTTGTGCAAGAATCTTTTACTCAACTTTGGACCTCTTATACATTCTTTTCCTTTTAATGGAATGACCTCTGATTCCTCTAGTGCAAGGACCCTTGCAGAGGTTCGCTAATGTCAATTTTAAACACAATTTTACCTATGTGTTGTCGCACAAGTCTTCCAGTTAGCTTAAACACTGAGTGCTAGAATCATGCACAAATGTAAAGGAAATAATAATTTTAGACCAACCAAGAGTTTTGTTTTCATTTGACTCATTCAGATGTGTAACTATTAAATCCCATTAGCAATTGATACACCATTTTCACCAAGTAGCATAACCTCAATGCCTACCCATGTACTTCTTTTGTGAATCACAATGGGGATGCAGAGGCTACATCAAGTGAGCTTGCACATTGTCCCTGACTTTGAGGAGACCCAAGCATCCTTAACCCAAACAAGACCCAACAACTTGACATTTGTGGTGTAATTTGAAGTCAATTGTGTTTGTAGTGGGAAAGATTTGCAAAACCTCTATGTAGGCTTGTTATGTCCCAGTGTCATGACCCGATACAGAATATAGATAATGCTTATAGAATACGATCTACATGATACATAATACGGGATACAGGATTATGCTTACAGGATATACCTACAGGATAAGGGACATTATTTTTAGGTCATGCCTAGATTAGCTCTTGGAGTATCAATTTTTAACTTATGCCTAAATTAGCTTCTTGGAGTATCAATTTTAACTTATGCCTAAATTAGCTCTGTTGTGAGTATAAAAGCTCCGACCTAATTATTGTATAATTAGTTACTATTAATATTAGTCATTTCTTGTCTTATTCCTTGCTCTTCTTGAGTCAATGGTCGCCAAGACGTTGTGGAGAGCGTCCATCTCTGGGGGTTCGAACCAACAAGCCAGCCTTACCTTGGAAGTGGTGGAAGGTGTTGGATGGCCTCTACCTGGACACTGTAAGGGCCCGTGTACAGGGTAGGGAGAGTTCTACTACGGTGATTTGGTAGAGAGTGTTGCTGAGCCCAGGAGTAGGACAAGCGGGGAACACCCGCTTGTAAGGTGAATAGAAGGAATATGGATATATTATATTGCCTATCTGAGTACAAACTATCTCCAACAGAGGAGCAAGATATAAGATGCAGACTTGACTCCTAAAGACTTCGACCCACTACCCGCCTTCCTACTTATATAGTGGGTTACCTAACACTAGACCTAGGTACAGGTGGCACCTTCTTACTGGTCTGCCACCTGGTGACAGAGTCTTGCCTGTCACATTTATGCGCCTTCCTCACGTGTGTTGTCCTACGTACCCTGGGTGGTTGATCCGGACGATCGGATCTACGCCTGGTTACGCCGCCCTAACATCGGTCAACTTTATTGATATATGGCTTATATGTTATATGTTAAATACTATTAAAAAGTAAAACAATATATTTATTTTAGAATTTTAAATATATACATAGAGAGAGAGAGAGGATGTACTTTATCATAAACATTTGTATGTATTAAGAGAAGTAAGTTTTTTAAGCTTTAATGATATGTGTGTGTGTTTTAAATATGTTATATGTTAGATACTATTCAAGAAGTAAAAAGCAATATGTTTATTTAAATAAATATGCTAAATAGATAATCTTATGTTATTAATAATAATTTAATTTCAAGGTACAATATAATAAAATATACATAGCATATTCTTAAAGCATATTGAAAATTAGATATTCTTGATATATTCCTTAACCTTAATTAGAGTTATAGATAATTTTTTAGGGTTACAAATTCCTATGGGGCGCAGAGGTGGCGGTGGAGGCGGTCGTGGAGGTAATACGGATTTTGAAATTTAGAATTTACAGAATTATAATGAAATTCAAATCAGTAACATTCTGGGGTTCTGCAAACGCAAAGAGCTGGCGTTGCTTATTGAGGGATATTGTCAATGGTATGTTCCTAATTCATTTAATTTTGTTTATATATAACTGTTTTCTTTGTGACGCTGTAGGACTTGATTATTTGAATAAGGGTGCCCATCGTGCAGTGAATGCCATTGTAGACTCACGAGTCGTGAAGCAAGTCCTTCCTGCAGACCCACCCAAGGGTAACAAGTAATGGTTGGATGCTCGGTTAGTTTGGGATGTGACATTTATAACATTTTAATGTTATATATACACATTATAGATGATGCTCAGGCATCCCCTTCCGCTCGTAAAGATTAATTATGTTTTGTTGCATCTGTATAATATGTATATATTTCTGATATTATAAATTCTCTGTGTCGACTTTTGTGAATTACAACTTCAATAATATTTAATATTATGGTATATATCTTATACCATAAAATGCTTACAGCTTGTGTTTTATCTTCCTTATTTTGTGTGTGTGTGTGCGTTTGCGTGCGTTTAACATGCAGCACATACACACATATAATACAGAGGCTTCCTTCTCATATATCATTCGAGTAATCTCTCTCTCTCTCTCTCTCCACACACACACACACACATCTTAGTTTGTATCCTATATGTACCTTGACCCGAAGTTGTACGAGGACAGTATTTTTTACACAAACTGTCTCCCTGTATAATATGTTGAACTTGCCTGCATCCACCACATCTACGTTCTACCTCACACACACATACACACAGATACAACACACACGCACTCAATACATACCTTACACAGACGAAGCGTTTAGTAACAGCACTATACACGCTGTATTACAGATATCAACCCTCTTCGTCTCGAACTCGAACTTAATCCGCGAGCCCTGTTAAGTTTCCTCCTCATGGCCATCTCTATGGGTGCATGCCTGAAGCCATGGCGTCCGCCATCAGAGTCCTTCGTATCCGGTCCTCTCTCTCAACTAAAAGAATACCAGTACCGTAGCCTCAGTTTCAATCCGTTACCTGCGTGCGAACCCTCAGTGTCCTCCGTACAACCCACTTGGGCACCGAGATACAATTTCCGTACTCTTGAGCCACCGTGGCTCTACAAACCTAGACCTCTCCAGCTCTGTGATATCCTCCCGTGGTACAATCTTCACTTCACGTATGTTGGCCTCAAAAGGTCCCCCCATTCAGCTGTTATATACTTGCATCACAATTATGTGTATCTGTGAGCGTGCTTGCGTGCCATATGTGTGTGTATATATGCATATATATATATGAGCAAGAAGAGAGAGATGCCTCGTGTTCTGATACTAATCTCTGAGAAGGCGCTGAATAAAACTGAGAAGCTTGAAATCTCTTTTGGGCCAGAAGAGAGATCTCCCAACATGCTCAAGTCTACTGTTACACACTCCCTTATTGTTAAGGCCCTGGTTGTGTCTTCATTTTAACCCATGCATCCAGGCCCAGCTGTTGATGGCGTAAGTGTCTTCTACACTCTGTACAATGAACTTAAGTTCGTCTATACGTAGATCTATGCCTCCGTCCTCTCTCTCTGCTAGAAGTACATCATATTCATATGTATACATATATACACAAAATGCATGTGTATATGCCTGTGACCTACAAGTATTATGGACACACATACACATGCAGACACCAAGTATCTTCTCAGAAAGGAGTCGTACATGCATACACTGTTAAATGGCAACCCATTTTGAAACAAAGACATGTGTTTTTAAATTTATTTTTTTTATATATTCTTATATAAAAGCATTATTTTTTGATGCAACTTGACCTGAGTTAAAGTTGGACACATATTTTACAAGCTTTTTGAACCTAAAGACGTTAATATGAGGGATAGGTAGAGCTTGAGGTAGATGATATTAAAGAACTAGATAATCTTATGACAATTTTTCATTAAAAAAAAAACATATTATCACTTAATCATCTAAAATCCAAAGAACCACCAAAAGATAACAATAAATTTATGGTATCCTAAGTTGTTTATAGGGTAAAAGAAAAAATGTAATAATGCTATTTTTAAACATTTAATATTTTAATAAACATTATGAAATTCAAAATTTGTTAATAAATTACAAGTATTGTGTGTGTATACTGGGGTTAAATATTAATTTTTTTAATATACAAGGGTGTATCTAGAGAGTCATACACGGTCATACCCTATGTATACATATATAAGTGGACTCTCAAATATAAATCTAAACATATGCTTATTTATAAATGTGGCTAATACATGTATATATTTTCTTTGCTTTTTAAAGGATATGTTGTATATATACATTGTATTCTTATTTTAAATTTTAATATATTCTAGTTTTAAAAGGTTCTAATATAATATATATTTTAAACCTTAATAATATTCTCAACCATATTTCATTGCACAAAAGAACAAACTTGATAGTTTCAACTATAACATTATACATTAAATATATGTATATACATTTGTGTATATTTATGATATAAGATATATACCATAATATTAAATATTATTGAAGTTCTAACTCACAAAAGTGGCATAGATAGAAGTTTCAACATTTATAATATAAAAATATATACACATATGCAACAAAACGTAATTAATCTTTAAGAGCGGCAGGGGATTCTTGGGCATCATCTATACATATCCTTCCTTGTGTATATATACATAGAGAGAAATGATTAAAAATTGAAATTAAAGAAAACAAACATAAATAAATCAAAATGTCCTAAATGTCACATCCCAAACTAACCAACCATCCAGTCATTACTTGTTGCCTTGGGTGGGTCTGCAGAAAAGACTTGTTTCACAATCGTGAGTCTACAATGGCATTCACAGCACGATGAGCACCTTTATTCAAATAATCAAGTCCTGCAGTGTCACAAATAAACAGTTATATATACACAAAATCAAACGAATTAGGAACGTACCATTGATAATACCCTCAACACACAATCCCAGGTTTCTGCATTTGCAGGACCCCAGAGTGCCACTGATTTGAATTTCATTACAATTCTGTAAATTTTAAATTTTAAAATCTGTCTTACCTCCGCATCCCATACGAATTTTTAACCCTAAAAAATCTACAGCTCTATTTAAGGTTAAGAATATACAGGAATATCTAATTTTTAATATGCTTTAAGAATATGCTCATACATTTGGAGTGTGTAATGTGAATTGTATATATTATATATTGTACCTTGAAATTAAATTATTACAAGATCGTTTTTCACTATTTAATTATTTAAGCTGTAAGGTAACCTACGTATTTACCGTAGTTACCTTACACTCCTTACACTCCTTACACTAGGGTAAATACGTAGGTTACCTTACAAAGCATATTTATATGAATATTTAGATAAACATATAATCTAATATTAAAATATTCTTGTAAATTATGCTTATGAATTATTGAAATCGTCAAAAAATATATTAAGAAAATCTTTAATGGTAATCATGTTTTAATAAGATTATGTGATATAATACAAATAATTTAGATTTACAAATAAATTGTCAGCATCTTTAAATTTTCAAATCAAGTTCTATTTTTTTTTTTTCATTTTAATTATTCTGCAGTTATTTAATAAGTCTTATTACTAAATTTTTTCAAGAAATTATTTTTATGTGTGATTTGGTCTATTTTAAACTTATAAAGAGTTTGAAGTGTGTGAAGTTAATAAATGCTATTTATAAAAATGCAAAATTTTATTAAGGGCAAAATGTAAATTTTCACCACTTCCAAGGATACATTAAAGAAGCTTGGGTTGTGTATGAGGGAGAGAGCCAGTTGAGAACACATACGTGTGCAAGGGCATGTCACACACGCACAATAGAAAATTATAAATATATATATATATATAATAATGTGCCTACTGACTTATATAACACGCAGTATATACACTGTACATACCTTCATTGTTCTACTTTGCAGCTTCTCAAACCCATATATAATACTTTTAAACTTCCTTCTCATGGCCATCTCCCTATGCAATTTGCCCAAAAACTATGAAGACATCAATGATTAGAGCTTGTGTGTTTTATCTTCCTTATTTTGTGTGTGTGTGCGTTTGCGTGCGTTTAACATGCACATACACACATATAATACAGAGGCTTCCTTTCATATATCATTCGAGTAATCTCTCTCTCTCTCTCCACACACACACACCACACACATCTTAATTTGTATCCTATATGTACCTTGAACCGAAGTTGTACGAGGACAGTATTTTTTACACAAACTGTCTCCCTGTATATATGTTGAACTTGGGTCTGAAACCCTGCATCCACCACATTGCATAAATATCACGTTCTACCTCACACACACATACACAGATACACACACACACACGCATGCACGCATGCACGCACTCAATACATACCTTACACTGACGAAGCGTTTAGTAACAGCACTATACACGCTGTATACAGATATATCTTCATCCCCTTCTACTTTCAACCCTCTTCGTCTCGAACCGAACTTAATCCGCTGAGCCCTGTTAAGTTTCCTCCTCATGGCCATCTCTATGGGTACATGCCTGAAGCCATGGCGTCCGCCATCAGAGTCCTTCGTATCCGGTCCTCTCAACTGAAGAAGCTTATACCAGTACCGTGCCTCGGTCTCAATCCGTTACCTGCGTGCGAACCTCAGTGTCCTCCGTACAACCCTGGGTGGCTCACTTGGGCACCGAGATACAGTTTCCGTACTCTTGAGCCACCGTGGCTCTACAAACCTGACTCTCCAGCTCTGTGATATCCTCCCGTGGTACAATCTTCACTTCACGTATGTTGGATGCCTCAAAAGGTCCCCCATTCAGCTGTGTAACCTGTTATAATACTTGAATCACAATTATGTGTATCTGTGAGCGTGCTTGCGTATATGTGTGTGTGTGTATGTGTATATATAATATATATATAATGAGCAAGAGAGAGAGAGATGCCTCGTGTTCTGATACTGATATCTCTGAGAAGGCGCTGCATAAGACTTGAAATCTCTTTTGGGCCAGAAGAGAGATATATTGCTGCTGGCTCCCAACATGCTCAAGTCTACTGTTACACACTCCCTTATTGTTAAGCTCCTGCTTGTGTCTTCATTTTAACCCATGCATCCAGGCCCAGCTGTTGATGGCGTAAGTGTCTATCTGCACTCTGTACAATGAACTTAAGTTCGTCTATACGTAGATCTATGCCTCCGTCCTCTCTTCTCTGCTAGAAGTACATCATATTCATATGTATACATATATACACAAAATGCATATGTGTATATGCCTGTGACCTACAAGTATTGGACACACATACACATGCAGACACCAAGTATCTTCTCAGAAAGGTCGTATACATACATACACTGTCTATATGTTTAGATAAAGAGGTTTGTGTTGCAGTTTTATTACGGCGGCATATCGTCTTTTCCTCCGCCGGTTGGAGGGCTCCAAGCTCTAGTGCTTTGAGAGGAACAGTGCAAAGTCCAAGGCCTGTAGGAAGACGATCCGAAGGTAACGGGTTTAACTTCTCATACATTTTGCTTTTGCTTGAGGTCCACATACTGTCTAGTTTGACCCTGTTTAGAAAACAGTAAGTACATTGCATGCACACACACGGGTATACACCTGACAAACATATAACTTATGTGTATATATGCACCTGGTTTGACATACTCTAGTGCCTGGTTCAATGTGTGAGATTGATCCTATCAGCTCCAAGGCACCCGACGTGGATGCATCACACACTTGTCAAGCCACATCCTTTGCAGAAAAACACATTATAGATAAAGTTAACGGGAATGTTTTAGCATGTCTAGATTTAATAGCATACATACATACATACATGCATGCATGCATATATATATAATATAAGAAAGATGTGCTCAATAATGAGAGATATGTAAACATGGTTAAATGAATACATAAACTACATATATGTGTGAAGTGGTTGAGTTCATGTAAGTCCAGCACGTGTAACAATGAACTGTTTGAGAGAGAGAGACCGTGCCAAGGCTTTTAAGAATGTCCATGAAACTATCGCACCATACACGGCCAAGGGAATCCTTTGGGCCTGAGTTCTATAAGCATACATCCGCATTATAGTGTGTGTGGGTGCGTGCATATATACACTCATAGGTGTGAATTATGTACGTGTGTGCACATCCATAGAGATATATTTAAAAGCCACCTGAGTTTCCCCCACACACTAATATAATCAGAATATACAAACATAGGCACAAGCTATTACTCATATATACATCATATATGCACACCTCACATCTATCACTTCTATTGTCACTTATTAATCCGAACACACCCAAACACAGTCAAGATACACACATACCTGCAATCCATGCAGCTTCTTCCAACAGTCTGGGATCCTGACGATTTAAATCCACCTTGGGGCAATCTTCTCGGCCTGCCGTCGAAGAATTGGCACGGCTTGAGTAGAACTTCCTCAAACCCCTTAATGGGAAACCCCGTTAATGGGAAACTCAATTTCGCCCTTAATTGCCCTTGGGTAACAGGCAACGCAGGCAGCTTCATTATTGTCGATTTTTCTTCATATTTGAGCTACACGGGTGTAGTTTGTACGAATACCAACTATTTAGTTTACATTTGTAAGGATTATGGGCACCATTTCATTTCTGGAAGATTTTTTCCAAGTAAGTGTTTAATATTATACGTTACATTATGGTTTAGTATTATACGTATACACTCGTACATATGCACGCACTTATGCGCACTTTTATACTAAGAATGTGAGCGTATTCACACATATACACATGCGTGTATGAAGATACATTTTCCCCTCATTTTTGTAGGCACGGCATCTCTACCTGCTGACCTTCAACAGAATTATTCACTTATTCGTCAGCTCGATGAGCAACAAAGTGGTACGTATATGAATGGTCAAGTAACATGTGTGTGCATCTGCTTGTGTAATTTATTGCATTATATCTGTGTGTGTGTGTGTGTGTGTTACAGTGAGTATGAGTGGTCTAGTATTAGTTTATAACTATCCTCAATGAGACATCTATTACAGTGTAATACTAATACAAAATACTATAGTATATTTGTTGCTTATATGCCTCTCTCTCTCTCTCTCTCGTAAGTTTAACTAACTTCGATACTGTACATAGAGCTTATGCATGCTGTGCACAAGGCATGGAGGATATACGGCAAGTATTGAAAGCGGGTGGAGCTGCTGCAGAAGCGCTAGCGAGCAGATCTACAACCGGTATTTTATCCATACATAAAATGCCTGGACGTTGGAAATGAGAAGGTTGCACTTGCTGTTTCTACATACGATAAGTTTCACATATCAGATAGTCTCTCACATAAATAGGATCATATGTACGTGGACATGTGTATATATCAGTCGTCTTGTGTTTGTGTTATCCTCTTGTTTTACTGATTAAGTTTTCTTTAAGGTTGATCACTATATACAGCGCCTGGACAAATATCTTAAGAAATGTAAGGAAGAGAATGAGCAAGGTAGGATCTCTCTTTCTCTCTCTCTCTCTCACTCTCTCTCTCTCTCTCTCACACACACACACACACACAAATATCTAGAGAGAGTGTGAGTGAGTGAGTGAGTGAATGCAAATACATGCTTAACTTACGAAAAATGTTTTATGCTTGCCAGCTAATGACTCTATGGTGGAGGAACAGGGTAAGCGTTTGATAGTTCCAATAATACACAATACTCGCATTGGGCATGTCCTGTGCCTGTTAATCAATTAGCCTGTATCTAAGTTATTAATTCTTTCCTTTTTTTTCACGCAGAGAAGATGACAGGCAAAATCCCAGCACTGATCTTGACATCACGACTAACCACGTATTGCTACTGCAATCAAGTTTCTTTGGGGAACATGATAGCGTGTGATAATCCAGACGTAAGTTGGCACGCACACGAGAGAGAGAGAGATGGAGGGAGCATATATAATATGGATATGGATATTTGGAGGCGGAAGTGCAAACTATACGTCATATCTGTATATGCATATAATATATACACAGTATACTTTTATTCCTGTGTGCCCATTTATATCTCTAGGCAGTGTAAGATTGAGGTTCCATTTTGATTGTGTGGTCCGAAATGGTATTGTAGTGATTGCTCCTCATTAATGAATCGTCGCCGTGCTAGATAAGTAAGGTACGTATATAACATGTATACGGTTGCATTATTAAACCTTTTATTCATGACAGATTTCACGTGGTTAAAGTTCTAATTTTGTTAAGTTATTTGAAACTTTAATTATATGCTTATGTTGGGTTTGAAATCAAGTTTAGCATTGTATAAGGTTTGTATGTCTGTTTATATTTTGATTAACACTTCAACAAAACTTTCGCATAGATACGTGTGTGTGTTTGTGTGTGCGGTGTGTTGAAGTTAGTTATAAACTAAGCTTGCAACAGCATACACCTGTTATGGAGAAGAAACTAAGTATAAGATCTACAAAATACATGTGAATCCATACTTAGATTAGCTACATATGCGCACGCAGGCCCAAGCAATTTCCATAGAATATTACATTAGGATCCTGCAATCTCCACCCTCTACAGTACGGACTGCAAACTACTGTATATTTATTAATATGCATATATACATTATAAAAGATATTTTTTTATATATATATATATTTCTGTATATATATATATAAACATAGAATTATATATTTAAAATTTATATTTATTGTCTGCAATAGTCCTTAACTTGCAACAACTCGTTTCTAGACAGTAGGATCTAACATAAGTACAAGTACATATATTTCACCTTAAACAGGTTTTATATTACATCTTTAGAAACATTCTTTGTCCATATTCATACCCCTTACTACAAGAAGAATCAGACCAGTGTACAAAAATCCCATTCTAAGAAGTAAAGAAGAGCCACTATTGGTTATATGGTTGGTTGCAGTGGGGCAAAGTGATCATCTAGCGGACATGTGCAAGTGGATGAGTGAGAAGATGTTGATAACCCGGTGAGTTTTGAAGGTTTGTGTTATTTTAATTTATTTGTTCCGTGAATATACTTGTTAATAAATTTAAATAAATTTCATAGTTTCTAAGACCATAGAATAAAAATTTAAATATTCTTGTACATGTGAAAGTTAAAATATTTATGATAAACAAAGAATATTAACTCAAATTTATGTACATATGCATATGAATATGTGTGTAAATGAATATATAAACATTACTATTTAATAATATATACTTTTATTATAAATATACATAAAAATAATCAATATTTATAAATTATAATACATTTAAATTTAAATTTCACAGATGTTTAGAAAAATAACTTTATATAAAAAAACCAATTGATTTAGGGTTTGGCACCATTACGGAATTGCCTTCGGAGGTGCTGTGCTGCATCCTGGACAAAATAGGTGAGCGCGAGATGAAAACATTCTTGTCTGCCTCAGCAGTGTGCAGGCATTGGAGATGCAGCTCTAGCTGGGTAAGCTCAATCTCCTTCGCAACCTCTTGGAACTGCAAGAAGCACAGGATGTTCCCTTTGCCGATTGCATCCGGAGTATCCTTGATCGAATCCGTCTCAAAGCTGAGGATCGATTTGCCCTGGTACTGGCGATATTCAGACATTCACCAGTCTATAGTGTGTGATGTACTGGGCAAATGTATAGGCACTCTTCAAGAGCTTCACTTGGGATTGGGGTGTACTGTGGAGCTATCGCAAGTCCTTCGGAGCTGTAACAACCTGTCTGTCTTGTCTCTTTGTTTTTACTGGATAGAGACTAGGGATATATCAGAAGATTTGATCTTGACCAACTTGAAGAGCCTTGATATTTCTGGTTATATTTCAAATAGAACAATTCAGTTGCTAATGAAGGTTGCTAACCTTGAGTACTTACGTATCTATTCTAAGGAGTCGCAAAGTACACTTGTTATAAATGCACCAGCGAGCGTGATACGGATGGAGCTGTATCTCTTTATGGCTAAAAACCTTTTGGTAAATGCAGCTGGGGTTAAAGACATGATTATTCAGGGCATGCGGGTGGAACTCGAAACTCCTCTTCTCCAAGAGCTTACACTTTATTTTGGAACACAGATTATTAAGGGTTCTCCAGCTGTTCGGAGATTGTACATGTGCCTTACCGAAGAATGGTCAAACAATATAGTAAGCACTCTGAATTCCTGTTTCGCCTTGTCAGGGGTTAAGACCCTCTGCATAAGTCCTCTTTTGAGATATTGGGATTACGACGACGAAGACACTCACATAGAGAATTCTTGGGCATTCTTCGAGGTTGTGAGCAAGCTAACGGAGTTGGAGGAACTAGAGCTTATTTTTGATATGGTTATGCAGGTGCTGTTCCTAGAGGCTATATGTAAGTGTTTTTAACTGTGTTTCCTTTCTTCTTGCAGTTATCACCTCAAGGGCATCCGGTGACTGTGTTCATTCCAAAACTGAGGACACTGGCACTTGATTGCAGCGTTTATACATTGATTACAATCATGACGGAATACTTGAAGTCTGTGATGCCACGTGCTCAAGTGGTGATTAGAAAGGAGCATCGTTCGAGCCTCACAAAGAAGGTTGATCTATGACGTACATGTACAGGATAATCCGACTACTTAACGCTATATATGTTTTCTTATTTTGCTGGCACTCCACCGAGTTATATTGTATGTATTCTTTGTCAACTGTGGAACATCTAATACTGTTTCCCTTGCACAGCATTCCTGATCAATTGTAGAATGCAAGCTTCCAACAGTTAATACACCAAACAGTCCTCTACAACTTTCAGGACCTCTCCTTCTTAAATGAGGCCACGACCAACTTCTCTGTGTCGAAATTATATATGCCTCAAAACCGTCATCCACAACTCAGTTCTGACTATATAGAGACCACACTTCTAGGAACATTTCTGGAAACTTAAAGTCCACGTGTGCGTATACTTTAATCTTAGCCGTTGAGGTCGTTCTAGAATATTCGGTATATTGTGTAAAAGATTATCAAGCATGAACCTAGCAAGAAGTGTTTTAAAGGCCAAGTGAAATATTTTTCATGATTTTATATATGGCAAATATTAACATGAATAAATGTTAAGTTAACACTTTAACGCAAGAAATCGCAAGTGATAAGGTGTGTCATAATAATTTTCTTATGAAGGAGAGCTTGGGGGTCTCGGCGAAAAGGAGGCTCCGGCTCAGGAGGCTTCATATTATTCTAGTATATTCGCGGATATTCTAGGGTTATTCTAGCATATTCTAGAATATTCTCAAGAATATTCTAGAATATATAAGTTTTTTTAATATGCCGACTGGCTTAATATATGCCGACTGGCTTAATAAAGCATTATCCTAAACCCTAAACCATTTATCCTTGTAGCACCGGTGGGTCATGAACTCTGCTGCAATTCACCAGCAAACGGTGGACCTCCATCTCACTGAGCGATCGCCTTTGTAGAAAATATGTGACGTCCGGGTTCAAGCCAAGCACACGGCTGTAGACGAAGTACATGTGTACACATGGGCTCCAACTTTTGCTCTTCTGAAATGTAGAACAACTGCATGAAGGATAAGTATTAATAGTCACCTTTGCAGAGTCATTTCCTGCCGACACAACGAAAGCCTCCTTCCGTCCTCTAGCTGTCACTTCAACATTTCGCACACAACCTAAAAACGTCTTGGCCTTGCGGAAATTCTTCTCTTGTTCCTTAGACATTTTTGTTGGAGTCCGGACCATACGTCCTTCGAAAGGTGGAATTGTTGTAGATCCAGCTCCACGTGGTGGCGATGGTGTTTTGTCCTTCTGACCCTCATCTACTCTTCCTGCCATCCCCTGTAAACCTTCCAGAACAAAGCCTGCATCCTGTAGTTCTCTGACCTCCTCACTTGTCAGCTTCGTTTCCTTGAGCACAGGCCAAACCGTTGGTGGTGTTGGAATTCGTGACCGAAGAATTTTGCCGTTTGGCCGCGTGAAACACCCTGAATCTTTTGGGCAGAACCACATACTCCTCATTCCCCAAGGCATCAATGTACATTCGTTTTCCATAGAATCCTGGTGCTGGCACTCTGCTTGGATAACCGATTGGTTTTCCACACAGAGCAGTTCCTTCCTGATTCATCCCCAAACACTTAACCTTACTGGATGCTCCGATTCGTCTGATGGCCCACTCTGTTTGAGCAATCTCTCTCTCCAAACCTCTTCGAACCTTAACCTCTTTCTCCTGTTGTTTTGGACCACCCGCTCTGTGTACTCTACATCATGTCTGTGTGAACGTCGAGCATCAGACTGTTCTGTTCCTGTGACTGTTCTCCTAACAGTTTGCACTCGAACGTTAGTGGTACTCGTGAACTCCGGGCTGGTCAAGTGTTCCTCGCCTTCCACCAGATTGATAATTGTTGATGGAGATACACTTTTCCCCTCAGAGAGTTTGCGTTGCACTCGTTTCAACAGAGTTTCCTTCGAAGGCCCTGACCCTGTATACCTCCCTTCTATTGCCGCTTTCACCTTCGCACTCTGCATAACTGCATCGGTGAGGTCTAACATTGTCGCCTCCAGCAGTGGTACTCTTTTGGCCAATCTTGCTCTTCTTGCTCTCGCGTGAATCACTTCAGCATTGTTTGTAGTTGGAACGCTCGCGAGTCCTTCTTCTGTCATGTCTCCCAGTTCCGCCATGGAGATGTGGTCCTCATGCCTGATCCACCAAGACAGCCATGTCTTCAAAGCTCGAATGTTTGACGCTCGTCCTTCCCAAAAAGACTCGAGAATTGCCAGTTGTTCTTTCTTAGATTGTTCATTCAGTGCTGCAGGCCAGGCACGAGCAAGCTTCATGTGTTCTTCGCGATGTTCTTCTGCGATCCATTTCTTTGTCACCTGACGCACGGATTGCATAAAGTGAAACAGACAGCTTCTTTCCCTCCCTTTCATCTTTGCTCCGTTGTTGAATACTTGGCGCAAGGCTATCCATATCGCTCCAGCCTCATCCGACATGAAACCAGCAAAGTTGACATTCTCCAAACCCTGCTTCTTACAAACCTCTAGCATTGTGTTCAAGAACTTCAGCACTGCAACATTATCTTCGCGGCACATATCTGCGTAAGCTATAGTCACCATGGATCTGACACTGCAAGAGAGCGTTAGATAACGAAGATTAGAAAGTGTTATGAAGAGTTTTACAACTTACAATGGGTCATAAAGGTGTATTCCAATTGTCGCCCAGTCTGGTATGCGGTGCGTGTGGTCCAGAACAACCCATTGATCATGAAGGTCTCCTCCACTTTGACACCTTCTGATGTACTCAACTCCTGAACCCGGTCCCTCAACTGTCATTTTGAAGATCAGAGGCTGCTCCTCAGCACCATGCAGTTCCATCCCTGGAACATGTATGACGTGAATGAAAGGTATTGGCAACTTTGTCTTCAGCTCCAGAAGACCCTCGTAACCCTCTCTAAAGTGTGTCTCCTTCTGTCTTGATTGTGTAATCCAGTCCCGAGTCCTAAAGAAAAGGTCACGTCAGTGTGTAGAGATCTAAAGAAAAATACCTTCGATGGTTTTTAGAGGTTCAAGTTTTGAGAGTAAACCAGTGTACGAGACTTCTCCTTCTTCCTTGAAAAGTTCTTCAAAGATGAGCTCACGCGCCTTGAAACTCAATCACTCGTTGATTGGTTCGCGGACTGCTCTTTACCACGTTGCTGACACTAGATCTGGCTCGCTGAACGTTTGAAGCTGACACTGAGGGGCTGACTGGATGCTGATGAACACCTCTGTGAATGAACAACCTTGTAAAAGAAATGTCGTCTGGCAGAATGTAGTACACATAAGCCGGACAAGTGTGCACCAGCAATGGCTCCTCTCCACAATGCTTACATTTCATGCCTATTACTTTGCCTGTCTCAGTTGTCTTTGCCTTCTCCACAGCACCCTTGAAGTGACATTCATTTGCTTTCTTCTCAAAAGCCAAGTAGGGGCAGGTAGGATTGATGCATTGAGATGTCCGACACATGAACTTCGACTGACTCGCGCCGGAACATGCCAGTGTGTTGTGCTCGGGTGTGTCCAATGGTAGCAGCCATCCTTGCGATTCATCCCCGAGTACTTCTCTGTGCTTTCTTCTTAGGGGGAAGTTCGTAAATGACATTTCCATTGTATATCTGCGGTAGTTCAGAGACTCGTTTAACTTCAGACGAACCAATGAGATCCTTCCCTATCCTACATTTGTCTGCTCTTAGAAGACACACCAGCATGGATTCCTCACGCTCCTCTGTCCGCAACCTGAACAACGGGCCCTTTGCCGGGCACAATGTGTAAAAGACAAACTGGTTTGATGCATTGCCTTCTGGTAACAACTCCACATCTTCTCCAGAACTCGCAGAAACTGACATCAATTGAACCACATGTATACTGAACCAACAAGGAATGTTGAAAGCAATGTGAAGATCATGTTCAAACACAAAAGCATTTCCATCTTCATCGACTGGGAAATCTTTGTCAATGCCTTCATAGGTAACTCTGGCCATGACAACGCAAGGAGAAAGCTCGGTGGTTTAGGAAAGCAAAGCAAAAGATTAAACACACTTCTTCCCAAAAAAAATTACAATCGTTATAATAAACGTGAATACACGTTTGTATATAATTAATTCTATGCTGCCCAGCTCACAGTGTTCTTAATGATGTCCTCTCTAGTATCACCGATTTAATTTAATTTCTACCTTTTATGATTTGAAATATCTTCACATTTACCAATTATTCACATATTTTAAAATAAACCCTAAATATTAATGTCACATTTATTCCGTAGGGTTCACTGTTTTCATTGCGGCTAGGGTTTTTTGGTAGATAGGGTTTACTGTTTCCATCGGCTAGGGTTTTTCAATCTCAGATCTGTTTCCACTGCGGCAGATCCGAGGGTTTTTTCAATCTCAGATCTCAGAGTTACGGTTTCCACTGCGGCGCCATCCATTTCGACTCGATTCGTGCACCCAAGTATATCAATGGAGATTTCTGTGCCGATTTAGATTGTCGGCACCATCCTGCTCAGCGGCGGCCACAAGGTATGTGTAATTTCTGTATTTTATGATTTGCGGCTCAAAGTATTTCTTTTTCAGAGATATAGGGTCTTCCCATTTGTGCCGACTGAGAGCGACGGCACCATCCTGGTTCAGTCGGCAAACACAAGGTATTCGATTTATTTATTTTTTTCCTTGCGGCTCAAGTATCGTGTCACAATGTTTTTTTTAGAGTTAATGGTCTTCCATTTGTGCCGACTGAGAGTGACGGCACCATCCTGGTTCAGTCGGCAGCCACAAGGTATTTTCGATTTTTTATTTTTTTTCTTTGCGGCTCAAGTATTCGTATCACAATGTTTTTTTTTCAGAGTTAATGTGTCTTCCATTTGTGCCGACTGAGAGTGACGGCACCATCCTTTCAGTCGGCAGCCACAAGGTATTTTCGATTTATATTTTTTTCTTTGCGGCTCAAGTATCCGTATCACAATGTTTTTTTTTCAGAGTTAATGTGTCTTCCCATTTGTGCCGACTGAGAGTGACGGCACCATCCTTTCAGTCGGCAGCCACAAGGTATTTTGAATTAGTTTTTTTTTCTTTGCGGCTCAAGTATTTCTTTTTCAGTTAATGGGTCTTCCCATTTGTGCCGTCTGAGAGGGACGGCACCATCCTATCTCAGTCGGCACCATTATCTCTTCAGTGCCGTCTGAGAGGGTCGGCACAAACTATCTCAGTCGGCAGGATTTGTTCTTCTACATCTCTCTGCTGACTGAGAGGGTCGGCACCATCTAGCTTGAGTCGGCAGCCACAAGGTTAGTCATCTTTGTTTGTTTTTTTTATTTTGTCTCCTAATCAATTGACTTGTGTGTTTGCTTTCCAGAGTTTACAAAATGGTGAGAGCTTCAAAACGTCTACTAGAGACTGCGCCTGATGAAGAGCCACGGGAAGAGAAGAGGATATCGAAGCAGAAGCGAGGCAAGAGAGGAGAACCATCTAATGTAGCAAAGGAGGATCCTCCAGTGACTCAGTCTGGAGTAGTACCAGTTGAGCAAGAGCCTCCACCAACATCACAGATTTCCCGGAGAGCTCGTCGCAGTTGCCTCCTTCATCCGCTGAGGTTGCAGTCCTGAACGAGCAAGTGCAGATGACAGAGGCAGTTGAAGCTAGCGAGGACGACTTGGAGGAGGCAGTCAGCAAAAAGAGAGGCCGCGGGAAAGCTGATTCAAAAGGCAAGAAGGCGAAGAGCGATAAGGAGCCGAAGGAGTTATACAGCATACCGGCTAGCCTGCATTTGGAGAGCTCAGCAACCTGCTCGACAAAATTACTATCAAGGGACTTGGTGATCCTCCTGATGTGCCCATCTGTAGAATACATTCGAACGAGGTGGTTCGACGAGTGAACCCAGGGGACTTGGACAGGCTGGTGTCATCGTTGAAGAAGGCTGGTTATCTACGCAACACGGCCTTGTTCATTCTGTCCATCGGAGATCGACTCACTGCTGAGGAGCTATCGGAGCTGTCGAAGGACACGATTCAGTACGAGCAGCACCGGTCTTTCGAGCAAGCTCTTACTCAGCCGGAGTACAAACAGTGGGCTTCAAGGCTCTCAAACAGGAAGTTTAGCTGCTGGGACGGGAACCATAGGCTACAGGCTTTGCAGAAGCTGTACCGAGAGGATGCAGAGGACAACCAGCGATGGGCTATTCGCGTTCGATCGAGTTTCATCTCCACGGAGAACCTCGACATTCTTCAACTGGTTTCGATGTTCCAATCGATTAACATGTGAGTATTTTCTTTTCTTTTTGTTAAGAGTTTAGACTTACAGTTTCGTTGAACAGATCTTCAGCAACATCTGTGGAAACAACGCTACCACATATTCTCCTCGCTGTAAAGGCGGTCTGCACTAGTACAGAAGGAACTCAGAAAATCCTCGAGTCACTCACGGAGGTTGATCGTCTTGAGGTGCGGAAGTGGAAGGAGAGTTCAACAGGAAAGACGGCTTGGCATCCTCTTCCGAACCTGATCTGCGCAAAGATCCTTTTCAAGGTAACCTCCGATTTAATTTATAGGAAAGAATTTTTAACTTATTCTATGTGCAGAACGAGATCGACGATGATCTCGACAGAGCAGTCACCAGTGCTAAGGGCAATTCACAGGTTGAGGTGAACCTGAAGCAGCTAGTGTACAAGAAGCATGACAAGCGTATGCACAAGTTCCTCTCCATCATAGACCCAGACTTGGGGAGGAGTGGTTCCAGAAGGTGACAAACATCTCTCATAAGCAGTGTCGCTGGATGGGCATTGAGAAGCTGTATGCGATGTCAAAGGAAGATTCCAAACATGCTGCGACTCCGATACTTGAACAAGCTCACCCGTCTCGAATCCAAGGCAGAACAACAGACACTTGGGCTACCAGGCATGCAGGACAAAGAGTGGATCAAGTGGTTCACCTTGGACTTATATTGGAAGGCTGTGCGCGAGGAAGCCATTCAGATCCTTAAGGGGTTGCGAGAGGATGGTGAAGAAGTTGGAACGGATGTCGACTTCATGAGCTGGTTTGACGAGATGAGAACTCGGAGCAAGTGCCTGGTCTTTCAGCCCTTCCATGACTGCATACGGTTCACTTATTCGATGGAGCCGAATGAGTTTTGGAGCGTGAGGAATCTGCGCGTCGGATGATATGGAGGTAAGCTTTCAATCCAGCATTGCTACTGTCTGACTTTGTGTTACAGGTTCATACTGGCGAAGCAAATGACACCGTCCATGATGAAGCTGTGGACAGATCATACAAGCGAGCCTCACATGTGTCGAAGAGCAGAGGAGCTCTAACACCGTTCGAACGGGAGCATGTTCCATTCTGGCTCGACTGTCCGTCGCAACAGCCACCAGCTTGGGAGAGCTCACTATTCGACGTGCACGGCAATGATCTACCAGCGATTGTTTGGGAGCCGGAAAAGTAGAGGCTATCAAGAAGAGCAAGATGAAGAAGACGGTGCGGAAGACAACTACACCTGCAAAGGGATCGGGAGCGGGACCAAGCTCTTCTACAGCACCTCCGCCGGTTCGACTTTACAATCAATGAGGTGCAGCCACTTGTAGCTAGTTTGGACATCAAGGACGACCTGATGACCTTCATCCCGACCCTGGCTGCATCCCGTGGATCCTACGACCTAGCTGTGTGCGACATGGAGGAGATGAGCAGGTCTTTCTTCGAGCCGGGTGCTTCCCAGACAGAGGTGTACACCAAGCTCCGACAACAGGTTGACAGACTACATACGGTTGAGTCACAAACGGTGTTCCAGGAAGTGGTAGGTGAATACGGCTTCAACCTCATCATCCTCGACTTGCCCAATGAGCTTGTATATGGAGGTGCTAGCATCAACAAGGACATTGTGCAGCTAGATCCGGTGAAGTTTGAGGAGGCCTTGCAGTTCAGTGGAATGCACTTGGCAGCGAGTGGTTTCATGGTCGTCTTCGCGAGTTCTCCTTCTGTTTCGGCGGTGATTCAGGCGGCTGCAGTAATCAACTTGGAGGTTGCAGGGACTTACAGCGTCTACCGTGCACGAGGCTGGGGATACCGTGACAAAATTAAGGTAAGCTAGCTATTCAAGTTCAAGTTTAACTTGGTCTATGTGGCAGGATAACTTGTTAGTTCTCTTGGTGCTGCAAAGCTCTGAGAAGAAGTCGAAGAGGCCAAACCCTCTGGCGTTGACGAACACGATCCTTGTTGACACCCCGACCGTTTTCAGGAGGCTTGGTTATTGGTTCCGGAACCGGGTCATCGTTGTTAGTTGCCGTCGAGCTCGGAAGGATATTATAGAAACCGAGAAGAGTTTTGAACTCTCTAGGTTGGCAACAAACAAGCTCGCAGAGAACATTAGACCAGAGGAATTACCTACTCAAACACCTCCACGTCCAAGCCTAGCTGGTGGTTCGAGAACTGCAGCTTTACTTAAGATGAAGAAGAAACTTTAGCTAATGTATATTGAGTAATAAATTAAGCTAATATAAAAAAATAAGATAGAAATACAATAGTTATAATAGAATTCTTTTTTACCGACTAGGGCCAATACTGCTGACCAGAAAGAATATTCTAAAATATTCTAGAATATTCTATAATATTCGAGCCCAGCCCAGCCTCCTGGGCCCCAAGCCTCCAAAATGGCGGCACTCAAGAGCTTGGGGCAAACATTTCCATGAGTTATATTGACACTTCGGTTGTCGTGAACCACCAAAATATGTTGATGGCGTTGATATGGTATACCTTGAAATATTCTAGATATAACAATTACCATGTAACAATATCAGGGTACAAAGATTAGTGGTTTAAATCATACATAGGTCCATGCTAGATTTCGCAGAGTTCCATATTGAAAATATTTCAAGTCAGGATCTTTATATAAATAAAGAAGATTATAATAAGTTTTTAGCATTTCAATTCAACATAAATTGTGAGTGGGGGTTTAATTAGTTTCTTTATTGTTATTCATTTCTTTTTAATTCATAAAAGAAATTTTATATTTCAATTCATATTTATTTTTTGAATATTGGCTCTGTCAGCCATTTTCATACTTTTGAATATATTGTTATTTTATTTTTTAAGGTTGATTATTATTATATATTGAAATATCATGTTGTCGAGAATTTGGATGAATAGCTCTATCTAATGAATTAACTTTTTTGGTTTAAACTATGGTTTTTATTATTCATACATAGTAAACCTTAATTTTTAATATAAATATATATATTAATAATTTATATAATGAATAATTTGAAAAAGTATTAATAAAATTAAAGAATATAAAATTACATTTATATATTTAATTTAATTTAAAATCATTAAAATCATTATATAAATTGGTTTAAAGTTTATTAATTTAAATCACCATAGTTTATTGGTGATTTAAACCATAGTTTAAATCAAAATTGTCAATCCAACACTGTTAATAATAATTTAATTGGTTATGATAAACATTTCAATAAACTTTAGATTAAGGTAAAACTTATCTTTTAAAAATTCTTCCATTTTCTTTAGTTTTGAATCTAATTGGGTAGCTAAACATTAGGAAAACATGCCAAGAGAGCCTCCATCACATACATTAAGTAGGTACATGTAGAGAAAACATGTTAAACTTAATGCTGTGACTAGGTATGTCACATCTAAGGAGTTAACTAGCTCTTTTCATTTAGTATTGATTCACACACCTTGAAGTACACATTTTGCTAGTTTAATGGTCGAGGCATGTCTCCATCCTCATCATCTATGTCAAGTTAAGAATGGCACTTATAATAAACAAGGCACACATCCTAACTCACAATGTATGCATTGTTAATGTCCTTATCCAACTTTAAGTGTTGGAATTTTGACAGATGGGTTTTCTTTACTAATGTCAAGACCTGATATAGGATGCAGGATACAGGAGCCTATATCCTACAGGATATGCATGCAGGATATTCTACAAGATTACTACAGGATATGCCTAAAGGATAAGAGTCACTATTTTTAGCTCATGACCAGATTAGACTCATGACCAGATTAGCTTGGGTTGTGAATATAAAAGCTTCGACCTAATTGTTGTACAATCAGTTACTATCAACACCAGTCTTTCTACGATCAATCTTGTCTTGTCTTACTCCTTGGCCTCCTGCTTTGTCTTATTCCTGGTTCCTAGTTCCTGTCCTGCTCCTTGTTTTGCTTCTGAGTCAAGCTTCTTTGTTCTCGAAATCCTGCTCACTTCTTTGTTCCTGGATCATGGCTTGATAGTTCGATAGTAACTAATTTCATATCTTTTCGATTTCCAACTACTTTTTTTCCTTGATCTTCTCCTTCATTTTCTTCCTTTTTTCTTTCATAAATCATGGCCGATTTTGAGCAATTTCAACGCGAGCACCAAATATTGCTTCATGAGCTGGCCACTTTGTGCTAAATGGTCACAGATCTGCAAAGTTCCACCAATGCGGTGCATGCAGCTATTGATGCATCCTCCAAGGCTGTTGTGCAAGCTCTCGCATCTGTGGTTTCCTCTTCATCAAATACTTCTTTAGAGCCGAAGATCAACATGCTGGAAAAGTTCAATGGCAATCGTGTGTCAAGCCAACGATCCAGAACTAGGAAGAGAGCAGGATTCTAAGAACAAGAAGGCTTGACTCAAAAGAACAGGACCGAGAGCAGGACGGAATTAGGAACAGGAACAGGACAGATCCAGGAGCAAGACAGGATCCAAAAATAAGACAGAAACAGGATAGGATCCGGGAACAAGACAGGAGTAGGACATGATCCAGGAGCAGGACAGGAAACAGAAGCGAGACAGGAGCAGGACAAGAAACAAGACAAGAACAAGACAAGACGAGATTGATCGTAGTAAGACTGGTGTTGATAGTAACTGATTATACAACAATAAGTCGGAGCTTTTATGCTCACAACTCCAAGAGCTAATCTAGGCATGAGTGCTAAAAGTGGTTGCATGCATGCAAAAGTGACTGCATGCATGTAGAGGCTAAGATGAGTCCACATGTCCCTTATCCTCTAGGCATATCCTGTGGCATATCTGTAGGAATATCCTGCAACCGTATCATGTGTTCGGAATCCTGGTAGGAAAGTCCTGCAACCCATATCCTGTATCCGGAATCCTGTAGGAAAGTCCTGCAACCCATGTCCTGTATCCGGAATCCTGTATTCTGTATCGGGTCGTGACAGCACCTCCTCCCTAAAGACGAGTTCCACGAGTCTTGGGACCTGGTTTAGCAGGATAATGCCGATGGAAGGCAGCAACCTTGGAAGAAGCATGGAGTAAGTTGGATGCAGGTTCCCAAGTGCGATCAGTAGGCAGGTACCCTTTCCAATCCACCAAGTATTGGAGTTGGTGACGATGAAGACGAGAGTCAAGGATGGCTGCAACTTCGTACTCAGGTTCAGTGTCAATGACCACAGGAGGGGGAGGAGAAGAAACACGACCGGGAAGAGAAGAAGGATGATACGGCTCCAACAAAGAGGTGTGAAACACAGGATGAAGTTTCACCGTGGATGGTAACTCGAGTCGGAAAGCTACAGGATTTACCTCCGCCACGATCCTATAAGGGCCCAATCGTTGAAAATCCAACTTAGAAGAAGGCCTGTTGGTGCGAATGTGTCGACGAAGAAGCCACACGAGATCACCAATCTTGTATGCAGGTGCCGGCTGACGGTGAGCATCAGCATGATGCTTGTATCGTTCCTGTGCCTGTGAAGATGAACCTGGAGATCATCCTGTACCTGCCGAAGATGCTGAAGACGATCCTGTACTGCAGGAGCGGAAGAAGGAGAAGCGGGAGGAGCAAAGTCAAAACGTGGATGGTGGCCTGTAAGAGCAAAGAAAGGTGTCTGTCCTGTAGATGCGTGGAAGTTGTTGTAGGCAAACTCCGCCATTGGAAGAGGTCCAACCAGTTGTCCTGCTGGTAACTGATGAAGCAACGAAGATACTGTTCTAAGGTCTGAATTGTGCGTTCGGACTGCCCATCGGTTTGTGGGTGATATCCTGAAGAAAGATCCGCTTTACCTGTAGACTCCGAAGAAGCTCTCGCCAAAACTTGGACATGAATTGTGGACCTCGATCGGAAACAATGCTCTCAGGAAGACCATGATGTCGGAACACCTCGCGGATCACCAACTCGGCAGTTGTCTGACCTGTAGCTGTCTTGTTGCAGGGTAGGAAATGAGCCTGCTTGGTGAAACGGTCAACCACCACAAGAACTGCATCAAATCCACGAGAAGGAGGAAGATCTGTGAGGAAATCCATAGAAATGGATCTCCAAGGAGCAGACGGAACAGGAAGAGGACGAAGAAGACCAGAGGGTGCATGATGAGGCATCTTCGACCTGCTACAAGTGTCACAACTCCGTACAAACCTCTCCACAAAACCTCGCAACCCAGGCCACCAATAGTTGCGAGTCACCAACTCCACTGTCTTGGCCACACCAAAATGTCCTGTAGCCGGGGTATCATGACAATCCTGTACCACACGAGTCCTGGAAATACCAACAGGAACGTACAGGAGACCTTCCCGGTACAGGAGTCCATCCTGTATGGTGAACAGGTTGTAGTCTGGACGGGAACTGGAGGAAGAGGAACTTGCAACGTCAGGATGAATGTGTGAGAACACATTCTTTGCCAAGTCGTCTGTAGCCAACTGCGAACGGACGTCCTGTAGGAGTGTTGAATTTGCTGGAGCCTGATGAACCTGCAGTGCCGCAAGCCGGAAACGATCAGGACCCAACAACACTTGCCTTTGACAGTCAAATGCAGGATCGCCCGGGCTTGGTGCAAGGTAAGAGCGCCTAGACAATGCGTCCGCCTTGCCATTCCGAAAACCGGGCCTGTAGACGATGACGAAGTCAAAACGTGATAGGAACTCTGCCCACCTAGCCTGTCGCCGACTGAGGACCGAGCCGTTTGAAAGTACTCCAGGTTCTTGTGATCCGTAAGAACTTGTACAGGATGTGCAGCACCTTCCAGGAAATGCCGCCACTCCTCAAACGAATCCACAATGGCCTTGAGTTCCTTGTCATGAATCTCGTAGTTGATCTCCGCCGACAGGAACTTACGAGAGTGAAAAGCTACAGGATGAAGCAACTTGTCCTCTCCAACTTGCGATAGGACGGATCCTACTGCAAAATCCGAGGCATCTGCTTCAATGAAGAAAGGATGAGAAGGGTCAGGATGTGCTAAAATCGGAGCTGTCGTGAAAACGTCCTTGAGTGTTGTGAACGCGTGTTCCGCCTTGTCGGACCAAGAGAAAAGTCCTGTGCGCTTGGTGAGTTCTGTGAGTGGAAGTACACGCTTGGAGAAGTCCTGTATGAACCGCCTGTAGAAGTTTGCAAAGCCAAGGAAACATTGTACATCTCGTACCGACTTGGGCCTCTCCCACTCCACGATGGTCTTCACCTTGTGCATGTCCATGGAAACGCCAGCAGGAGAGACGATGTAGCCCAAGAACTCCACCGAATCCCTATCGAAAAAACACTTCTCCAACTTCGCGTACAGGCCATGCTCGCGAAGCCGCTCTAAACTAGTCGTACATGCTTGTCATGTGCCGCCTGGTCCTTGGAGAAAATCAAGATGTCGTCGAGGTAGATCACCACAAACTGGTCCAAGAAGTCACGAAAATGTCGTTCACCATGTGTTGGAACACGGTGGGGCATTGGTAAGGCCGAAAGGCATTACCGTGTACTCAAAATGTCCATACCTTGTACGAAAGGCAGTCTTCCACTCATCGCCGGGAAATCCGTACAAGGTTGTAGGCCCTCGTAAGTCGATCTTCGTGAACACCTTTGCTCCTCGCAGCCGATCGAGAAGTTCCGGGATCAATGGCAACGGGTACCGATTCCGAATGGTGACTTGATTCAAACCCCTGTAGTCCACAACCAAACGTAAACTCCCATCCTTCTTCTTGACAAAGAAGATAGGCGCTCCTGCAGGGGACTTTGAGTGACGAATGAAGCCGGATGCCAAGTTGTCCTCGATGTACTGACGAAGAACCTCCAACTCTGTGGGTGACAATGCATAAATCGGTCCGAATGGTGGAGTCTTTCCTTCCGCAAGATCAATAGGACAGTCGTAGGACCTGTGAACAGGAAGAACTGCAGCCTTGTGCTTGTCAAAAACGTCCTTAAAGTCGTGGTACTTGGATGGTAGGGAAGGAAGGAGAAGGAAAGGAGAGGAGAAGGAGAAAAAAAGGGAGTCGGATACAGGAAAGGTAGAAGAGGACGTAGGAGTTACTTGAAAGGCAAAAAGGTGGAAGGAGCAGGATCAGTGGCGAGTTCATGCATGGTAGTGGTAAGAACTCGGAGAGGAGAAGGAGGGAGCTGTGACTGAAAAAGAGGAAGGATCTTGGGGGATGGAACAGAAGCAGGGTAACAGAAAGAGCAGGATTGGAAAAAACCTGTGTGGGTGTTGATGAGTGTACAGGATTGGAAGAATCCTGTACAGGAGTCCGTGGTTGCGCAAGAGTGGAAAAGCCTGCGAATGTGCTGACGAATCAACAGGAGGTGGATCCTGTTGAGGAGGAACCTTCGACACTGATACAGGATTGGAAGAACCCTGTACAGGACACCGCAAACTTACAGGAGTGGAGAGAGCCTGCGGATGTGCTGAGGAACTGACATGAGGTGAATCCTGTCGAGGAGGAGTCTTCAACACTGGTACAGGAACAGGCACGGTCAATCCTGTAGCTTGTACTGCCTCAGATACTAAGGATGTATCCTGCACACAGGAAGGTACAGGATTGATCCTAGCTGTTGGAGAGGAAAACGTGAGCGTCCTAGACCTCCAGTCGATCTGCGGATTTGCAACAACGAACCATGGCATGCCCAAAATGATGGGAGTCGACCGAGTCTTGATCAAGTTGAAGGAAATTGAACAGTTGAATGTGCCATACCTGCAGGAGAGAGGTTCGGTAGCATGGGTAACTGCGCCAGAAGCAATTAGACGCCCATCGGCCACCTCTACAGGAACTGCACGCTTCAACTTCACCACCGAAATGCCATGTTGAGTTGCAAACGTGTCATCCATGAAGCATGCATTTGCACCAGTGTCTAACAAGGCAAACTCCATGAGCTCTCGATTATTAAGATGAATGTGTACAGGAAACTTAAGTGATGGGATGGTATGAGCAGCACCAATGGAGCCTGCACCTACGTCCAACTTCGCGGCTCCTAGACGAAGTGGACATTGGAGTTTTCCGACTGAACTTCAGCTTCAACTTCACGCGTCTTGAAGTTCCTGGCTTTAATAGGACAATCTGCCACCTTGTGTCCTGCTCCACCACAATACAAGCACAGGTTCTCACTGCGACGACGTTGCTTCTCAGCAGCGGAAAGAGAGCCACGCTTGGATTTCTCAACCTCCATAGGAACTACTCCAGAAGGTGGTGCAGGAACATGTACCACAGCTGCAGGATTGGTTTGCAGGAACTGCTGACGGGATCTTTCCTGACGACGCTCGAACAAACGGTTGTCGCAACGAACAGCTTGTTGCATGATCTCCGCTAATGTTTGGGCATCCGGTAACGTAAGGAGAAGGTCCTTCACGTCATCCCTCAACCCAAAACGGAAGTGTTCGATCAATGCAGTCTCGTCCCATGGAATGTTCGTGCAAAGTTGCTGAAATTCGGATGCATAGACGGAAGCTGGTCGGGATCCTTGAGTGAGCTTCCGTAACTTCGTGCATGCAGAACGGTACTTATCAGGATCTCCAAAACAGGCTTCAAAGGCAGCCACGAAACCTTCAAAGTCTTCCATCAATGGGTCGTCACGCTCCAGCAAGGGGGCAACCCAAGCCCGTGGAGATCCACTTAGTAAGGATGCCAAAAGACCCACCTTTTGAGCATCAGTCGAGTAGCGCCGTGGTTGCATACGGATCAAGAGCCGGATCTGATTCAGGAAACCTTGGAAATCGGCACGATTGCCACTGAACTTCTCTGGCATGCTAACCTTCGGCTCCGAAGAAAAGTTTGATGAAGAGGGAACCACCGATGCCTGGGAGAGAGCCTGCGCAGCAGCCTTGGAGGATGCATCAGCAGCTGCATGTGCCGCAGTGGTGGAACCTTGCAGGTCGGTGACCACTTGGCGCAAAGTGGCCAGCTCATGAAGTAGCATTTGGTGCTCGCGTTGAAAGCGCTCAAAATCAGCCATGATCTAGGAAAGAAAAAAGGAGGAAAATGAAGGAAAAGAATCAAGAAAAAGGTAGCTGGAAAACGGAGAACTATGAAGCAGTTACTATCAAACTGTCAAGCCACGATCCAGGAACCAGGAAGAGAGAAGGATTCCAAGGACAGGAAGGCTTGACTCAGGAACAGGACAGAGCAGACAGGAACTAGGAACTAGAACAAGATAGGAACAGGACGGATGGGAGACAGGAAGGATAGGATCCGGGAGCAAGACAGGAAGGCAGGACAGGATCCAGGAAAAGAAGACAGGACAGGATCCAGGAAGGACAGGAAAGACAAGAACAAGCAAGAACAAGACAAGACAAGACAATTGAGTAAGACTGGTGTTGATAGTAACTGATTGTACAACAATTAGGTCGGAGCTTTTATGCTCACAACTCCAAGAGCTAATCTAGGCATGAGTGCTAAAAGTGGTTGCATGCATGCAAAAGTGATTGCATGCATGCAGAGGCTAAGATGAGTCCACATGTCCCTTATCCTCTAGGCATATCCTGTGGCATATCCTGTAGGAATATCCTGCAACCGAATCCTGTGTCCGGAATCCTGGTAGGAATATCCTGTAGGAAATCCTGCAACCCGTATCCTATCCGGAATCCTGTATCTGTATCGGGTCGTGACAACACTTTTGCAACTCAATATGGCATTCGGTGGTGAAGTTGAAGCGGCAGTTCCTGTAGAGGTGGCCAATGGTTGTCATAGTTTTTACTATGACTCCTCTTTACTGTGGACGTTGATTGTTGTTACCTACTGTACTATGTTGATAAGCCCTAGGTGTAGAAGAAACAGGCCCGCTTAGTGCACTTGGAAATCTAGTGATGGTCCGACGGGTGTCATTAGGTATTTGCAAGAAACTCTGGGTGAAGCTAGCACTTCCATCTAGAAAACTCTTACCTTGGTTTTCTGTGTCCTGGTTGGATTAATGGCTAGTTCCGATGAGTTTGGCATGTCGATATGCTTAAAATACCCCTAGGTTTGACAGGTTAGGGTTTAGGGGTCATTGGATAACTCACCAAGTATATTCCCTTTTGGGAATGAGATTTCAGTGCTTAGCCCACTTATGTAAACAGGAAAACAGGGAGGGGGCTCTGTCACATAAATAAAGTGTATGTATAGGAGAGCTCCTGGGTTCATGACTGAGTTCGTTGCTCTTCTGTAGGTGCAAGCTCTAGCTTGTGTCGTAAGGCACAACCCTCTGTTGTGCCGCCCTAATTTCCAGATGCTAGGGGTACGTCCCACCTTCGGGGTAGCTTACCCTTAACGTTGGCGAATCCATGCCTGGGAGGTCTTGTGAGAATGCACGTTCCAAGAGCAG
Source organism: Selaginella tamariscina (assembly GCA_003024785.1). NCBI lineage: Eukaryota > Viridiplantae > Streptophyta > Lycopodiopsida > Selaginellales > Selaginellaceae > Selaginella > Selaginella tamariscina. Next base: position 167,948 of record PUQB01000439.1, read on the forward strand.
AGGTAGAGGCTTGTCTCCAGCCTCCTCCTCCATGTCAGCTAGGTGTAGCACTCACGGCCAAGCAAGACACATCCGTGTCCTTGTCCAACTGTGGGCGTGGGATCTTGTTTGACAGGTTCACATTACCATTCCTGAGAGTTCACTAAGGGGTTCTAGAGTTGGCATTTAGGAGCCACGTTTGTGGCACTTGGTGCAACTCTTGAATCTAAGGGCTATGGCATGATAGCCCACATTAAGGAAAGGCAGTGTCACATGGAGATGTGACACTGGGCTAAATGTCACATGGTACAACGCCCGAGGCACACCCTTTGGGGTTATGTCATAGGCTTGCCGCTAAGGGGTTGATACTTTAGCAAACAGACTTGTTTGTGCTTGCACTAGGGTGCTAAGCCTTGGGCATCTGCTCAAGGGAGGTTAGGTCTCATAACTAGGTGTGCTTTGGCACACTTGGTTAGGGGAGTGTTCTTCCTTGGAATTCAAGGGTTGAACAACCTAAGCGTGTTAGTAGGAGCCCTTTCGTGAGGCACTCGCAAGGTCATGTGCTTAGGGTTATCCCAAACCTAGCCTTAGGGAGTTTGCTTAGCAGAACACTCGTGCCTACGGCGCACACTCGTGTCCTCACTAAGTACTAGCCCTAGGTCTAGGGTATGACTTGGCCACTCAAACCCTTATGGGTTAGTCGTGGTTCAGGGTACCCCTTGTCGCCCTAAAGGGGTTGTACTCCGAATGAGGGTGATTCCTCAAGGGGTAAGTGACGATGCCTTAGCTCTGTCACGTGGGTATGTGTGGAACACATGTCTCCTTGATGGGGTTAGGGCATGAGCCTGTCTAGGTTTTCTAGGGCAAGACCTAGTCAACTGGGTTATCCCTCAAGGGTTTTGGGAGGGAGACTTAGGCTAAACCCTAAAGTCTCCTGTCCACTTGGGCATTAGAGTCTAACCCTAGGGGTCGTTGGGGTTGTTTGGGAAACTTAGCTTGCTCACACAGGGTGATGACGCCGAATGGCCACCTGGCAACCACGTGTTGCCACGTGTTGGCCCTTTGGGTTAAAACTCTGACAATTGGTATCGGAGCTATTCTCTGCGGTTAGTAGGACTGCCTAAAGTTGTAGTGTGTTTCAGGGTTTAGTTATTCTAATTTTTGAAGTACTTTATCACTTTTGGCTAACGTTTGAATTCTGCGCGGAGAGTTGGTCCTGAGATCTATAACTTTTCAAAGAACACCTACTTCATAAGTGGTGTGGGTTATGGACTCCAATGTTGGGTAGCACTCGGAGGCAACTTCCAAGTTGCATGCTAGGTTACGTTTTCTCTAGGTTACTTTACCTTATGAATGTTCAGGTTACTTTACCATATACTTTCACAAGACGTGGCATGTTAGTTTGTTCTGACTTACAAACTAAGTCTTGTGAAGTGGATCATGTGATATGCTAAGTTTACACATTATTGAAAATTTTTCTTTTTTCTTTAAGGTGTCTGAATTTGGGATAACACATGATTTGAAAACATATAGTGTCCATTGAGTTTTGGCTTAGGTCAAGATTCAATATCGTTTCCAGCAATAGTGTTCAAATGGGGAAAGACTTATGTTCGAAAGTGCGTCTTTGACTTCGGAAAAAGGGGCATATTCAAACATAAGAGTGAACACTACATTTGACATAAAAGTGTAAATAAGCTCTCATTATAGTGCATGTTTCCAAGAGTGTAACTCTAGAAGTAGACTATGGTGTTGAACTTGTAATACAACAAAATGTCAAATATTAACATATGATGAATATGTTAAGCAGTTGGTTCGAACATCCAATGTAATCAAAGTATTGTCGATGTCCGAATATTTTGATGACGCTAGCTACAAGTAACATTAGGTGAAAAATTTACTAATTCAAGTTACCTAATTTGAACATGTACAACTTGAAACCTTTAGTTAGTTGTAAGCGCGCACTCTGTATTCAAGTTAGTTAGCTTGGTTAACTTGATTATGAAATTATCTCATATGAAATCATAAGAATGAGATAGAATAATAGATTTTGGCAGTAGACGGATTTAATGTTGCATCCCTATCAATGTAGCTTTTTGGATGGATGGCGTGATCTATCAAAGAGTAATGTTGGAAACATACGTTTACATTTTCAATTTACTGAGTAATGAAGGACTTGCATAGTGAAGGCGTTCGGCGCACACTTGTGCATTTTTCATTGTTAACTTTTTAATCTTGAGATCTATAACGTTGTTTGCAATGTGGGCATAAGCTCTTGAACAAGGGTGATCCTTGGTTAAGAAGAGCATGATTTGAGGTTCTCCAGTTTGTTTATCAACTAAGTAAGAAAACTTGATAAGTTTGATAACTTATGTTGAGAATTACAAATGAGCTATAACAGTCGGATTTCCATTGGTGGTTTAAGTGCATGTGCCTCCTAGAGAGTCGGTATTCGATGAGGATCAGAAATTGGTATTGTTTTTTAATAACGATTTCATTTTAGAGTCGAATGCGATTATCAAAAGATGGTTTCTTGACTTTGCATCATGGTCGCAAATGTGGGAACTCAAAGAACTTATAAAGTAGGTATCTTCAGTTCTTTAGAATATTGAAAATTAGAACTATTCTTGACTCAAGGTTTGAATATATTCCTTGGGTTAGTCTTTGGTTCTATCTCAAGGTTTGATGGTATTCCTTGACCTTGGTTCAATATTCTTGAAAGTGAAGTAGCGGGATTAATTCAAGAAGATGGTCTCCCTTTTTGATGATTGTGATACAATGTCCATAACGTATGGTCCAATATTCGGTACAAAAATATGAGGTTTCCTATCACCTCATTCATTGAGATATTCATATCTTAAATTTGGAAGTATTTATGAAGTTTTTTAAGATTGATTATAAATGACTTGTCAAAGTATAGTATGGTATTTCTTGAATATTGAGTTTGGAGCGCTCAATATTAAGACTTGGTTATGATCACATGAGGTGGCCATAATCATGAAATATAAAGACTCAAGCGGACTTGAGTTCAACACTTTGTAAGGCACTACCTTAGTGTTATAACTTGAAACGTGTTTTCAAGTTAGTTGAGAAATGAGGCATTTCTCAATACATTGCTTGAGGCAATGTAGTACTTTCTGGATTATTAGGTGTCTAGAATGAATAATGTATCTTAGTTCGACATACTGAACTAGATATCTTATTCATGTTTGGGGAGATCTATTGAATTATAAGGTATGACGGAAACATGAAGTTGATATAACATTTTAGTGTTATGATAACATTTATGTGGAGGTTGATATCTTACTAAATCAGTTGGATGAACCAACATTAGTTTATGATTCCTCTTAGTCTCTGAACAAAGTTCCTCGAAATACTGTCGTAACATTATATTTCCGTCTCAAAATTGAAGTTCGGTTCATATAAACTAAGACCATGTCTATATTATAGTTGTAGCATTTCGATAAATTGATATGATTGTAAGTTATATCCGGTAGTATATAACTAGTTGATAAACTTAGGATTTGAATGTTAAAAACAATCATTATCCATTCAAGAGTATCAATATCGAAATTGCAACTTTATGGATTGAGGATTAGGTTGAACTTGCTTGTCAAAAACACTAATTGCTTGAATTAGTGGAAATGCTATACTTTGGTATAGTATTGGGAACATTTATTTAATCAGTTTAAGAGTTGAAAATAGGTATAATGTTACAGCGGCGTACAGTATTCTGAGTTTAGGGAGACTCTTATCGCAGAAACTAAGTTTTGAAATTTGGTATTTTTGAACTTAGTGAGATAAAGAGTTAGGAATTATTGAACGGCATCTAGTATAATGTGCTCTTTGGGGAATGAGTACAATGAGAGTGACAATTAAGAGACGTGTTATCTAAAGATTATCGATTGAGGCACTAGAGATGGGTTGAATTTCCTGGTTTCCACATTAGTTTGTAAGAAAGGTATGTTAGCTTTTTGGTCCCTGAACTGGTTGGTGTTATGAAAGAGTACAAAGATGGTTGCGAAGGACGAATAGTAAGGCTATCACACTTGGTTGCGGATTTGACTAAATTTGATTCCTATCAGGAATAAATTTATGTTAATAACACACCAAATGAATGGTAGTTGGTAGATTGGCAAGACCTTGTTGTATACATGTGTACAGCCATGCGCCTCTGTGATCGCCTCTGGCCAGATTGACATGTTTACAAAGAACAGGGTTTTACGACTTGTACTCTTATATTGGAAAAGAGCTTGATTCCGATAAAAGTCTCATACTTAGCGTAGCTATATACTAATGAGAGATAGGTATAGTACAGACCCTTATAAAAGGGGTAATGAGAAGCACCGAGGGATGCAGAGATGTAAGCTATAATATCGTAACATGTGGAGATGTGGGACCATTGGAAAATCAAAAGAAATGCGAAGGTGTTTGGTCAAGCATTTGAGAAATGCTTGTTGTGTGTTAGATGACAGAGGTCGTCAATAGCATTTAATATTAAGAAATAAAGCAAGTCTTTATTTCTTGTTAACCAAGGGGCCGGCAACAACACTAACTAGAGGCCTTCAATATAATTCTAGTTAAGTAAAGAAATTAACCATTTGTGTGTGCATCGGGACTTTTAAGGTCTCCAAGTGACTTCATGTCGCAGGTGGTGCCTCCGGCAGCTAGGTTTACGACTTAGTGAACGACGGTTCTGAAGTACTTGGTTTCGCGTAATGCAAGGGGGTAATAAAAATTATGTGAACTTTTGGCTAACTCCGCATAGAGTGATATGTTAGTTTTGGTTAGTTTTCTCTAACATTATCTAGTCTTGGAGTTGGACGTCAACGAGGACGTTGACATTTTCAAAGGCGGGGAGTGTGTCATAGTTTTTACTATGACTCTTTACTTTGGACGTTGACTGTTGTTACCTACTGTACTATGTTGATAAGCCCTAGGTGTAGAAGAAACAGGCCCGCTTAAGTGCACTTGGAAATATAGTGATGGTCGGCGGGTGTCATTAGGTATTTACAAGAAACTCTGGGCGAAGCTAGCACTTCCATCTAGAAAACTCTTACCTTGGTTTTCGTGTCCGGTTGGATTAATGGTTAGTTGGTGAGTTCGGCATGTCGGATATGCTTAGAAATACCCCCAGTTTGACAGGTTAGGGTTTAGGGGTCGATGGATAACTCACCAATATATTCTCTTTGGGAATGAGATTTCAGTGCTAGCCCACTTATGTAAACAGGAAAACAGGGGGGGGGGGGTCTGTCACATAAATAAAATATGTAGTAGGAGAGCTCCTGGGTTCATAACTGATTCGTTGCTCTTCTATCGTGCAAGCTCTAGCTTGTGTCGTTAAGGCACAACCCTCTGTTGTGCCGCCTAACTTCCAGATGCTAGGGGTACGTCCCACCTTCGGGGTAGCTTACCCTTAATGTTGGCGAATCCATGCCTGGGAGGTTTTGAGAATGCACGTTCCAAGAGGCAGAGGTAGAGGCTTGTCTCCAGCCTCCTCCTCATGTCAAGCTAGGTGTAGCACTCACGGCCAAGCAAGGCACATCCGTGTCCTTGTCCAACTGTGGGCGTGGGATCTTGTTTGACAGGTTCACATTACCAGTTCTGAGGGTTCACTAAGGGGTTCTAGAGTTGGCATTTAGGAGCCACGTTTGTGGCACTTGGTGCAACTCTTGAATCTAAGGGCTATGGCATGATAGCCCACATTAAGAAAGGCAGTGTCACATGGAGATGTGACACTGGGCTAAATGTCACATGGTACAACGCTCGAGGCACGCCCTTTGGTTATGTCATAGGCTTTACCAAGGGGTTGGATACTTTAGCAAACAGATATGCTTGTGCTTGCACTAGGGTGCTAAGCCTTGGGCATCCGCTCAAGGGAGGTTAGTCTCATAACTAGGTGTGCTTTGGCACACTTGGTTAGGGGAGTGTTCTCTTGGAATTCAAGGTTGAACAACCTAAGCGTGTTAGCAGGAGCCCTTTCGTGAGGCACTCGCAAGGTCATGTGCTTAGGGTTATCCCAAACCTAGCCTTAGGGAGTTTGCTTAGCAGAACACTTGTGTCCGCCTACGGCGCACACTCGTGTCCTCACTAAGTACTAGCCCTAGGTCTAGGGTATGACTTGGCCACTCAAACCCTTAGGGGTTAGTCGTGGTTCAGGGTACCCCTTGTCGCCCTAAAGGGGTTGTACTCCCGAATGAGGGTGATTCCTCAAGGGGTAAGTGACAATGCCTTAGCTCTGTCACGGGGGTATGTGTGAAACACATGTCTCCTTGATGGGGGTTAGGGCATGAGCCTATCTAGGTTTTCTAGGGCAAGACCCTAAGTCAACTAGGGTTATCCCTCAAGGGTTTTGGGGGTAAACATTCTAGGGAGACTTAGGCTAAACCCTAAGTCTCCTGTCCACTTGGGCATTAGAGTCTAACCCTAGGGGTCGTTGGGGTTGTTCTAGGAAACTTAGCGTTGCTCCCACAGGGTGATGACACCGAATGGCCACCTGGCAGCCACGTGTTGGCCCTTTGGGTTAAAACTCTGACAATGGTCGTCTGATTGCTTTTGGCGTAGTTACCCATGCTACCAAACCTCTCTCTTGCAGTCATGGCGCATTCAACTATTCGGTTTCCTTCAACTTGATCAAGACTTGGTCAACTCCCATTGTTTTGGGCATGCCATGGTTCATTGTTGCAAATCCTCAGATCGACTGGAGGTCTAGGATGCTCACGTTTTCCTCTCCGGCAACCAGGATCAATCTTGTACCTTCCTATGTGCAGGATACATCCTTAGTGTCTGAGGCAGTACAAGCTACAGGATTGACCGTGCCTGTTCCTGTATCAATGTTGAAGACTCCTCCTTGACAGGATTCATCTCATGTCAGTTCCTTAGCACATCCGCAGGCTCTCTCCACTCCTGTAAGTTCGCAGATTCCTGTACAGGGTTCTTCCAATCCTGTATCAGTGTCGAAGGTTCCTCCTCAATAGGATCCACCTCCTATTGGTCGTCAGCACACTCACAGGCTCTCCTCATTCTTGTGCATCCACGGACTTCTGTATAGGATTCTTCCAATCCTGTACACTTGTCAACATTCACACGCCTCTTTTCATTATTCTTCTTATGTTCCACCCCCAAGATCCTTCCTCTTTTTCAATCATAGCTCCCTCCATCTCCTTTTGAGTTCTTACTACTACCATGCATGAACTTGCCACTGATCCTGCTCCTTTTTATCTTTTTACCTTCTAAGTAACTCTTACATCCTCTTCTACCTTTCCTGTATCTGACTCCCCTATTTTTCAATCTCCTTCTCCTATTCCTTCTTCTCCTCCTCCTTCTTCCCTGCCATCCAAGTATCACTCCTTTCAAACGTTTTAACAAGCACAAGGCTGCAGTTCTTCCTGTTCACAGGTCCTACGACTGTCCTATCGATCTTGTGGAAGGAAAGACTCTACCGTTCGGACCGATTTATGCACTGTCACCTACAGAATTGGAGGTTCTTTGTAAGTACATTGATGAAAACTTGGCATCCGACTTCATTCGTCACTCAAAGTCCCCTGCAAGAGCACCTATCTTCTTTGTCAAGAAGAAAGATGGGAGTTTACGTTTAGTTGTGGACTACAAAGGTTTGAATCAAGTCACCATTCGGAACCATTGATTCCGGAACTTCTCGATCGGCTGCAAGGAGCAAAAGTGTTCATGAAGATCGACTTATGAGGGGCTTACAATCTTGTATGGATTCGTCCAGGCGATGAGTGGAAGACTGCCTTTCGTACAAGGTATGGACACTTCGAGTACACGATGATGCTTTTGGACTTACCAATGCCCCAGTGCATGGTGAACGACATCTTTCATGACTTCTTGGACTAGTTTATGGTAATCTACCTTGATAACATTTTAATTTTCTCCAAGGACCAGGCGGCTCATGACAAGCATGTATGACTAGTCCTACAGAGGCTTCGCAATATGGCCTATATGCGAAGTTGGAGAAGTGTTTCTTCAACAGGGATACTGTGGAGTTATTGGGCTACGTCGTCTCTCCTACTAGCATTTCCATGGACATGCACAAGGTGAAGACTATCGTAGAGTGGGAGAGGCCCAAGTTTGTACAAGACGTACAATGTTTTCTTGGCTTTGCAAACTTCTACAGGCGTTTCATACAGGACTTCTTTAAGCGTGTACTTCCACTCACGGAACTCACCAAGTGCACAAGAGTGTTCTCTTGGTCCGACAAGGCGGAACATGCATTCACAACACTCAAGAATGCCTTCACGACAGCTCCAATTTTAGCACATCCTGATCCTTCTTGTCCCTTCTTTGTCGAAGCAGATGCCTCAGATTTTGTAGTAGGATTTGTTCTATCACAAGTTGGAGAAGACAAGTTGCTTTATCATGTAGCTTTTCACTCTCGTAAGTTCCTTTCAGCGAAGATCAATTATGAGATTCATGACAAGGAACTCAAGGCCATTGTGGATTCATTTGAGGAGTGGCGGCATTTCCTGAAGGTGCTGCGCATCCTGTACAAGTTCTTATGAATCACAAGAACTGGAGTATTTTCAAACGGCTCGAGTTCTCAGTCGGCAACAGGCTAGGTGGGCGGAGTTCCTATCACGTTTTGATTTCGTCATCATCTATAAACCTGGTTTTCGAAATGGCAAGGCGGATGCATTGTCTAAGCGCTCTTACCTTGCACCGACCCTGGGCGATTTGCATATGACTGTCAAAAGCAAGTGTTGTTGGGTTCCTAATCAACTTCGGCTTGCAGCACTACAAGTTCATCAGGCTCCAGCAGATTCCACACTCCTACAGGACATCCGTTTGTAGTTGGCTATAGACGACTAGCAAGGAATGTGTTTTCACACATTAATCCTGACATTGCAAGTTTCTCTTCCTCCAGTTCCCGTACAAACTACAAGTTGTTTGCCATACAAGACGGACTCTGTACCGGGAAGGTCTCCTGTATGTTTCTGTTGGTGTTTGCAGAACTCGTGTGGTACAGGATTGTCATGATACCCCGGCTACAGGACATTTTGGTGTGGCCAAGACAATTGAGTTGGTGACTCGCAACTATTGGTGGCTTGGGTTGCGAGGGTTGTGGACAAGTTTGTACGGAGTTGTGACACCTGCAATAGGTCGAAGATGCCTCGTCACGCGCCCTCTGGTCTTCTTCGTCCTCTTCCTGTTCCTTCTACTCCTTGGAGATCCATTTCTATGGATTTCCTCACAGATCTTCCTCCTCATGGATTTGATGCAGTTCTTGTGGTGGTTGATCGTTTCACCAAACAGGCTCATTTCTTACCATGTCACAAGACTGCTACAGGCCAGACAACCGTTGAGTTGGTGATCCGCAAAGTATTTCGACACCATGGTCTTCCTGAGAGTATTGTTTTTATCGAGGCCCATAATTCATGTCCAAGTTTTGGCGAGAACTTCTCCGGAGTCTACAGGTTAAAGCGGACCTTTCTTCAGGATACCATTCACAAACTGATGGGCAGTCAAAACGCACGATTCAGACATTGGAGTAATATCTTCGCTGCTTCATCAGTTACTAACAGGACAACTGGTTGGACCTTCTTCCAATGGCAAAGTTTGCCTACAACAACTCCGTTCATGCATCTACATGCCAGACACCTTTCTTTGCTCTTACAGGCTACCATTCACGTTTTGACTTTGCTCCTCCTGCTTCTCCTTCTTCCGTCCTGCAGTACAGGATCGCCTCCAGCATCTTCATCAGGTACATGAGGATCTCCGGGTTCATCTTCAGCAGACACAGGAATGGTACAAGCATCACGCTGATGCTCATCGTCAACCGGCACCTGCATACAAGATTGGTGATCTTGTGTGGCTTCTTCATTGGCATATTCGCACCAACATGCCTTCTTTTAAGTTGGATTTTCAACGATTGAGCCCTTACATGATTGCAGCTGAGGTCAATCCTGTAGCTTTCTGACTCAGTTACCATTTACGGTGAAACTTCATCATGTGTTTCACACTCTTTGTTGGAGCCGTATCATCCTTTCTCTTCCTGGTCGTGCTTCTTCTCCTCCCCCTCCTGTGGTCATTGACAGTGAACCTGAGTACGAAGTTGTAGCCATCCTTGATTCTCGTCTTGTCGCTGCCAACTTCAATATTTGGTGGATTGGAAAGTTATTTGCCTACCGATCGCACTTGGGAACCTGCATCCAACTTACTCCATGCTTCTTTAAAGTTGCTGCTTTCCATCGGTGTTATCCTGCTAAACCAGGTCCTAAGACTCGTGGAACTCTCCTTAAGGAGGAGTGTTGTCATGACCCGATACAGAATGCATGATACAAGATACATGTTATAGGATATGCCTGCAGGATATACCTACAAGATATTCCTACAAGATATACCTACAGGATATTCCTATAGGATATGCCTATAGGATATACAGGATATGCCTAGAGGATAAGGGTCACTATTTTTAGCTCATGATTAGATTAGACTCATGACCAGATTAGCTTGGAGTTGTAAGTATAAAAGCTTCGACCTAATTGTTGTACAATTAGTTACTATTAACACCAGTCTTTCTACGATTAATCTTGTCTTGTCTTGTTCTTGTTTTGTCTTGCTCCTTGCCTCCTGCTTTTGTCTTGTTCCTGGTTCCTAGTTCCTGTCCTGCTCCTTGTCCTGCTTCTAAGTCAAGCTTCCTTGTTCTTGGAATTCTGCTCACTTCCTTGTTTCTAGATTGTGGCTTGACAATTAGTTTCCTTAAGTCTCATAAAAGGGAATTCTAGGTTGGCAACTTGGCATTTACAAGCCACATTTGTGGCACCATATGTAACTCTTGTCTTTGAGGAGCTATACAACACCCAAGGCACAACCCAGGGAGGGCACAACCCGATGGAGTTTACTTAGTGAAAACTTGAAAACCATAAGTGTTATAAGGCTTTTAAAGTAGGCCCTCCTTATAAGGATTTTTATACTTTCTTCCACCCTTGACTCTTATATTATTAAAATAAAAAATGCATTTGTATACCCTAAAAAATGTACATATAAAGAATTTATTTCTTTTGCCTTACATCTAAGTACACCTTTTACCTTTTGCTTTGCAACTTATTTGTTGTTCTCTCTCTAATATGAAGATGTCAAAATAGTCTTGCTTTGCTTGGAAAATGCATACTTCTCAACCTTTAGATGATATGTTAAAGGAGCCAAGGCAATAACACTCTCAAGAAGGGGCTAGATGTTTTTGTGTTCCACAAGTCAAACTTGTGGACTTGCAATTTTTTAAGTTAACTAACAAAATAAGTAATTAGCATTCATGACAAATATTATATTCTTATATTTGCTAGGATGTGAAGAACGTTTAATAACTCGTTAATTCTAATTAAATATAAGTGAACAACTAATAGAATATATAGAGAAGTTAATTTGAGTTAGTAAAATGTTAAAATAACACCATATATTATAAATTCTCATGACTTGTAGTAATAAATAATAAAAAATTTTAAATCCATCTTTAAGCATCTTTGAAACCTTAGCACATGTTAAACTTACTTGATAAACTTATCAAATACACATAAAATAAAGATATTTATATGCCACATAAACACTTGTTTATTGTCTCTTTTTTCATGAAATCTTTGCAATTGCACTTTGGTATTTGTCCAATATATGATGGTGTAGAAATGACTCTCAATAGTGGCATGCACCTTATAAGTCCAAGATATGTGACTTACTTTTTGTTGTATTTCAATATTGGTCACCATTTTCCTTGCCTTTACAATTCATTGTTTAATTGCCTTAAAGACATTTGACCTATAAAGCACTTGTTTGTCGTTGTGTTGTGGACGTGTGTTCATGTTCACAAGACTTTCTTGTGTATGTGATTGTGGAACATCTCCAACACCCATGTGAAAACTTGTTTTGACTAGTCCCATTAGCTCCTCCCTTGTAAGACTAGTCCCTTCATCCATATGTCACATAGCCAGAAAGTTCGTCGGCTTGGTTGTGACATTATCAATAATGTTCAACATTTGAAACACGAAAGTAAATTCAAACCCATTTTTGTGCCTGCCACATATGCGTTCCTTGTAAAAGCTTGGAACTAGTAGTGAAAGAACTTCTTAGGCCAGTTTAACATAAGCTTTATATGCTCCATGACTTACATCTTTACCAACACATCTGGCATTAGTTCTATGACCATGTCTCCAAATAGCCCACTAGTTTCATTACACTTTCTGCTTCTTAACTAAGATTGGTGGCTCCATTGGTGGAACTGGCCTAGTCTCTCTTCTTGCTTTTGTTGGTGGAACACCATCTTCTTAGCATTCATTGGATCATAATCAAGTTGATAGTTTATGTAAAGGATCGTCTACATTTGGTGTTATTCATAGATTAAACTCTAGTAATCTCCAAGCACTATTTTTAGCTACCACTCCACAAACTCACTATCTTTTAAACGTATTGTTTTATCATCTCCAAGACGGATCCTTTATTGTGATACTCCATTGATGTGCCACTAACAACCTCGTGCACACCTGCAACCATCACACCGAACCCACTGAAACCTTTCTAAACATCCTCTCCCTTAATTTTTCAATGGTCAACCCTATCCCAATGTACCTCCCCTCCTAAATGTAGCCATCTTCACTAATTGTTCTAAAGCATGCAACATATCAATTATTATTAAGTGGGCCACAACCAGCTTCCAAAGCCAACCAACTCCAATGTTTACTTTCTAAAATATTGGTTGTGGGTGCATAAGCAACATCACCAAGAGTAATATTATGTCGTATTCATAAAAAAGAGATTAGTGACCTTCAAGGTTTTTTTTGGTAAGGGGTTCGCTAGCAAACCCCAATTGAAAAAATACATGATATGTGAAATATCTCCACTGGTGAATTCTAACGTACCACCATTCTAACTAGCACTCGAGTTGTAGTAAATTCACAGTGTCTACATGATTTTTCTCCCTTCACCACAAACAAATAACATTACTTGTGCTTTAGCTTCCTCTTTAGTTAGAGTTAGAAGCCACCCGATAGATCATCTCATGGTCAATCTAGAAATTTAGTCATATATACAATTTGGTGTGTTTGTTAAGGCTTTGACTCCAATGGACACACATCTTATTAGAGTTTAACCCAGAGGGCTAACACATGGCCGCTAAGTGGCCTTTTGGCGTCAATTCCCTGTGTGAGCAACGCTAAGTCTTCCAAAATGACCCAAGAGTTTGACTCAGATGCTTAGTTAAACAGAAGACTTAGAGTCCTATATAATGACCATCCCCTAAACCCTAGAGGATAACCTAAGTAGACTTTAGGATCCTTTCCTAGTAGACCTAAACAAGCTCATGCCCTAACCTCATCAAGGAGATGTGCCTTACACTTACCCCCGTGACAAAGTTAAGGCATTGTCACTTACCCCTTGAGGAATCACCCTCATCCGAGCGTACAACCCCTTTAGAGCGACATGAACCACGACTAATCCTTGAGGGTTTGAGTGGTTAAATTATACCCTAGACCTAGGGCTAGTACTTAGTGAGGACATAAGTGTTTGCTAACAAAACTTCCTAATAAAGGTTTAGAAAACCCACCTTGCAAGTGCCTCACAAAAGGGCTTTTGTTAACAAGCTTAAGTGGCTCAAGCCCTAGATTCCAAGAAACACTCCCCTAGCCAAGTGTGCCAAAGCACACCTAGTTATGAGACCTAACCCCTTGAGTGGATGCTCAAGGTTAGCACCCTAGTTGAGCACAAACATGCCTGTTTGCTAAAGTATCCAACCCCTTGGCGACAAACTCATAACACAACTCCAAAGGGCGTGCCTCGAGCATTATATTGTGTGACGTTTAGCCTAGTGTCACATCCACATCTGCCTTTTACCATGTGGCCTATCATGCCATAACCCCTTAGATTTAAGAGTTGCACCAAGTGCCACAAATGTGGCTCCTAAATGCCAACTCTAGAACTCCTCAGTGAACCCTCAGGGACTGGGTAATGTGAACCTGTCAAACAAGATCCCATAATTAGACAAGAACACAGATGTGCCTTGCTTGGTCGTGAGTGCTACACCTAGCTTGACGTGGAGGAGGAGGTTGGAGACAAGCCTCAACCTCTGCCTCTTGAAATGTGCATCTCGACAAAACCTTTCAGACATGGATTCGCCAGTGTTAAGGTGAGCAACCCCGAAGGTGGGATGTACCTTTATTATCTGGAAGTTAGGGTGGCACAACAGAGGGTTGCACTTTAACGACACAAGTTAAAGCTTGCACCGGCAGAAGAGCAACGAACTCAATCATAAACCCAGGAGCTCTCCTACATGTACTACTTAATATATGTGATAAAGCCCCCCCCCTTTCATGTTTAGATAAGTGGGATGGCACGAAATTTCATTCCCATAGGGAATATACTTGGTGAGTTAATTAATGATAAACCCTAACCTTAAGGGTATTTCTAAACATATCCAACATGCCGAACTCACCAAAACTAACCATTAACCCAACCGGGACATAGAAAACGAGGATAAGAGTTTTTTAGAAGGTAAGTGTTATCTTCACTTAGAGTTTCTAGCAATATTTAAGAACAATTGGTTGGACTACCCTTAAATACCTAAGTGCACTAAGCAAGGCTGTTTCTCATTACATCTAGGGCTTTCAACAATAGTTCGATAGGTAACAACAATCAACATTCAAAGTAAAAAGGAGTCATAGTAAAACCTATAACACACTCCCTACCTTTGAAAATGTCAACGTCCTCATTGATGTCCAGCTCCAAGACTAGATAATATTAGAAAAAATTAACCAAAACTAACATATCACTCTATGTAGAGTCAGTTAAAAGTTCACATAAGTTTTATTACCCCCCTTGCATTACGCAAAATCAAGTACTTCAGAACTGTCATTCATTGAGTCGTAAACTCAACTGCCAAAGGAACCACTTACAACATGAAGTCATCTAGAGACCTTTGCACGTGTGCAAAGTCTGTCACTCAATGCCACACAACACAATGGTTAATTTCTTTATTTAACTAGAATTTATATTGGAGGCCTCTAGTTAGTGTTGTTGCCGGCCCTTGGTTAATAAAAAATAAAGACTTGCTTTATTTCTTAATATTAAACATTGTTGACGACCTCTATCGTATAGCGCAACAAGCAGTTTAAATTAATCTCAAATGCTTGACCAAATGCCTTTGTGTTCTTTAATTTTCCAATGCTTCTACATTTCCACATGTTACGATATTATAGCTTCATATTTCTACATCCCTCGGTGTTTCTCATTACCCTTTACATAAGGGTCTATTACTATACCTATCCCTTTTAGTATATATGCCAGACTAGATATGAAACTTTTATCGAAATCAAGCTCTTTTCTGATACAAAGGTACTATTGGTAAAACCCTGTTCTTTATAAACATGTTAATCTGGCCAGAGGCGATCATATAGGCACATAGTTGTACACATGCATAAAACAAAGTCCCGCCAACTTAAAATTAGCCCATCCACTTGATATGTCATTGACATAACTTCATTCCCAATGGGAATCAAATTCAAGTTAAATCTATTACCAAGTTTATAACACTAATATTCACTTTCGTAACTGACCTCGTACTTTTTCATAACATCGACCAGTCATGAACCAGATAAGCTAACATACATTTCTTACAAATTAATGTGGAAACTAGAAATTTAACTTATCTCTAGTGCTCAATCAACAATCTTTAGCTAACACGTGTCTTAACTAACACGCTCATTGTACTCATTCCCCAAAGAGCACATTATACTAGATGTCGCTCAATACTTCCTAACTCTTTATTTCACTAAGTTCAACAATACCGAATTTTAAAACTTAGTTTCCACAAGAAAAGTCTCTATGAACTCGTAATACTGTATGCCGCTATAACATTACATCTATTTCCAACTCTCAAACTGATTAAATAAATGTTCTCCAACACTATACTGAAATATAGCATTCCACTAATTCAAGCACTTAGTGTTTTGACAAGCAAGTTCAACCTAATCCTTAATCCATAAATAATTGTAATTTCAATATTGATACTCTTGAACGGATATTGATCGTTTTAACATTTAAATCTAGTTATTACATTAATGGATATACCTTATAAATATATCAATTTATCAAAATGCTACAACTATAATATAAACATGGCCTTAGTTTACATGAACCGAATTTCAATTTTGAGATGAAAATGATAATGTTACAATAGTATTCCGAGGAATTGTTCAGAGACTAAGAAGAATCATGAACTAGTGTTTAGTTCATCCAACTGATTTAGTAAATATTATTTTCC
>PUQB01000439.1:185959-211337 GCA_003024785.1 Selaginella tamariscina
ATTAAATTTAGGTGAAAGCTTCTTGTTAAAAAAGTTTATCATATTGTTTTGTAGAAGCATATTCCCATGATCTAATGCAGGCAGGGTATTAAAGTGCCTCAATAGTAATAAGGTTTCTGCTTTGAACATGACACTTTTTTTTGGGTGCAACAAACAGTTCTTTCTACATAGACATGTACACATATAGAGTTTCACCCAAAAGTTTACATGTACTCAGCAATAAGAAAAGTTTATTAAGGAAATGTTCTTTCTTTCTTGTATTTCAGTTACTATTCTATATATAACTTTAGCATATAAACTCATTATTATTTTTTATTTGCAGTTGATGAGGCCATCATAAATATTAGTTATTCTAATAATAATATAAATATTTTTTAATTAATAATACTTTCTTAAATGAACAGGTTAAATTAAAATTTACATTTTGTAACTTGGACGTGTGAGTAGTGGTTGGCAGCTCGCAACTCCTTGGTTGTCACTACCATTGTGCGTGCTCTCCATTGTTGCTGCTCTACCGATCTCTAGTGCATGATAATCGCATGGTCATACTCCCTCACCTCATGTTGTGCTTAGTTTGAAGGCGCACCATGTCCATATTGACAAAGTAATTAAGCCTCCTTCAAAGTTGTTGCAAGGCTGCTTTATACCATGCTGTTGGCAGTCATCTCCATACTCCACTTGCCTTGAAAAAGTGTCTTGCTAGCACCAACTTTGTGTGACCTTTTGCAATCTCCTCCATTTGCTCTCGAACTCCACTTGTTGCTTTACCTCCACTTTTGGTGTTCACTCAGGGTCTCCCTTGTTCTCTTATTTTGTGTGGTCTCCTTCTGGTCATGGCCACTCATTGTGAGTGATCTCTCTATTGCTTTAACTCATCCACTGTAAGTGCAGGGAGTTATCTCCTCCGAAGCTAGGAAAGCCCACTCATCCCATCGTATGACTTCCCTTATACTGCATGATCAACATCTTAATTAGGCTAGTGATCCCCACTTTGTCATTCCCATGCCTTTCCTTATGTTCTTGCTTAGTATGTTAGGAACGATATGTGAAAGTATTGGGGTTCCAATAATTGCGTGCCAAAAGGAGTTTGCTGATGTAAAGATTGTGGGATATGTGGGCAAAAGACTCAAACGTAACTAGGTCATCGTGACTAAGGGCCCTTTTATAAATACCAATTGGTTCTTTAGATAGCTGGCTTAAGGAGAGAGGAAAAGGTTTTGATATTTGGTATTAAAGTGGTCCCAAGTTCGATTTTCATTAGGAAATAAATTTTGAGTAAAGTTCACGGCACTAAACCCCTTGATCACATGTGTACAGCCAAGTGGCTCTTGTTTTTACCTAATTAAATCCCACGATCACATGTGTATAACCAAGCATAAGTAGAATTGCCTCTGGCCCAATTGACATGTGATGCAAGTAGAATTGCCTCTGGCCCAATTGACATGTGATGCAAGTAGAATTGCCTCTGGCCCAATTGACATGTGATGCAAGTAGAATTGCCTCTGGCCCAATTGACATGTGATGCAAGTAGAATTGCCTCTGGCCCAATTGACATGTGATGCAAGTAGAATTGCCTTTGCCCCGATTGACATGTGATGCAAGTACAATTGCCTCTAACCCGATTGACATGTGATGTAAGTACAGCCAAGCCATCACACAATGTGGGAAGGCATAGTAGCAACCCTTGACTTCGTGGATGAAGGCATCCACTGTCTCAAATGGGTGCAGAGTGTCATAGTTCTAACCTAGTGGGTTGACTACCCAGGTAAAGATTATAGGATATGTGGGCAAAAAACTCAAGTGTAACTGGGTCATCATGACAAGGGCCCTTTCATAAACACTAATTGGCCCGTTGCTTAGTTGGCTTTTGGATTGCCTCTGGCCTAATTGACATGTGATGCAAGTACAGCCTCAATCAAATGTGTATAGCCAAGCGGTCACACAATGTATAGCCAAGCGGCTCTGGGATCACCTCTGGCCCTATTGACATGTGATGTGAGTATAGCCAAGCAGTTACACAACGTGGGGATTGCCTTTGGGTGCAAGCCAAGCATAAGTAGAAACAAGCGTGAGTAGAAACGCCTATGACTACACCTCTTGGAGGAAGGCATAGTAGCAACCGTTGAGTCTGTGGATGAAGGCATCCACTTTCTCAAATGAGTGAATGTATCATAGTTCTAACCTGGTGGGTTGACTACTCGGGTAAAGATTGTGGAATATGTGAAAAAAAGACTCAAGCATAATTGGGTCATCATGACCAGGGGCCCTCTCATAAACAATCATGACCAGGGGCCCTCTTTTAAACGCCAATTGACCCTTTGCCTAATTGGCTTAAGGGGAAAGGGAAAGGGAAAGATTGTGACAATGCCCTAACCCCACAAAAGAGACATGTCTTATATATACCCCGTGAAAAAGCTAAGGCATCGTCACTTACCCCTTAAGGAATCACCCTCATTAGGGAGTACAACTCTTTTAGGGCAACAAGGGGTACCATGAACCATGACTAAAGCAAACTCCCCAAGGTTAGGGTTGAATAATCTTAAGTACATGACCTTGTGAGTGCCTCGTGAAAGGGCTCTTACTAATGAGCTTTGGTTATTCAACCCTTATATCCCAAGGAGAACACCCCCTAGCCAGGTGTGCTTTACCCAGGTGAAGATTGTGGGATATGTGGGCAAAAGACTCAAGTGTAACTGGGTCATCATAGGTAAGGGCCCTCTCATACACACTAATTGGCCCCTTGCCTAGTTGGCTTAAGGGGAAAGGGAAAGTTTGTGACAATGCCCTAACCCCACAAAAGAGACATGTCTTACACATACTCCCGTGACAAAACTAAAGCATCGTCACTTACCCTTAAGGAATCACCCTCATTGGGGAGCATAACCCTTTTAAGACGACAAGGGGTACCATGAACCACGACTAACCCTTGAGGGTTTTAATTGCCAAGTCATACTTTAGACTTAGGGCTAGTATTTAGTGAGTTCACAAGTGTGCATCGTAGGCAAACACAAGTGTTCTACTAAGCAAACTCCCCAAGGTTAGGGTTGAATAACTCTAAGTACATGACCTTGTGAGTGCCTCATGAAAATGCTTCTAATAATGAACTTTGGTTATTCAACCCTTATATCCCAAGAAGAACACCCCCTAGCCAAGTGTGCTAAAGCACACTTAGTTACGAGACCTAGCCTCCATTGAGTTTATGCTTAAGACTTAGCACCCTAGTTCGAGCACAAGCATGCATGTTAGGTAGATTATCCAACCCCATTACACAACCTCAAAGGGCGTGCCTCAAGCGTTGTACAGTGTGTCATCTCTAACTCAGTGACACATCTTCATGTGACACTACCTTCCACAATGTGGGCTATCATGCTATAGCCCTTAGATTCAAGAGTTGCATTAAGTGCCACAAACGTGGCTCCTAAATCCCAACTCTAGAATCCCTTAGTGGACCCTTAAGAACTAGGTAATGAGAACTTTTCAGCCAAGATCCCACACCCACAATTAAACAAGGACACAAATGTGCCTTGTTTAGCTGTGAGTGCCACCTAACTTAACATGGAGGAGGAGGCTGAAGATAAGCCTCAACCTTTATTTCTTTGAACGTGCAATCCGATAAGACCTCTCAAGCATGAATTTGCCAACGTTAAGGGTAGACTACCCTAAAGGTGGGACGTACCTCTATTGTCTGAAAGTTGATGTTACACAACAGAGGGTTATGCTTTAATGACACAAGTTAGAGCTTACATTGGTAAAAGAATAACGAGCTCTTGTTAGAAACCTAGGAACTCTCCTATTACAAATTCTACCTTATTTATGTGACAAAGCCCCGCCCCGCCCCGCCCCCCTCTTTTCTTAAAAGTGTGGGCTGGCACAAAATTCTAACCCCTTAGTTAATTAGATGAGCTTATGTTTAACCTAGCCTCTGCCTCTAAGGATTTTAGGGCGTGGATTAGGCCAATCCTAGGGTTAGGTCAACCCTAGGGGTGTTCCTAACCCTATTTAACATGCCAAACTCATCTGCATTAACCCATAAGCCTAACTAAGACGTTAAAATTAGGAATGAGTTTTTTAGATGGAAGTGCTAATTTCGCTTAGAATTTTCTATAAATACCTAATGACACCCAACCGAACCATCACTAGATACCCAAGTGCACTAAGCGAGCATGTTTCTTGTACACCTAGGGCTTATTATATAATTTAGTAGGTAACAAAAGTCAACCTTTAAAGTAAAGGGTTGAGTCATAGTAAAATCTATAACACACTCCCCACCTTTAAAAATGTCAACGTCCTCATTGACGTTCAATTGCAAAACTAAATAATGTTAGAGAAAAATAACTAAAACTAACATATCAATTTATGCGGAGTCAACCAAAAATTCACATAATTTTTATTATCCCCCTTGCACTATATGAAGCTAAGTACTTTAGAACCGTCATTCATTAAGTCATAAACCCAGCTGCCGAAGGCACCACTTGCGACATGAAGTCACTTCTTGCGACATGAAGTCACTTGTAGACCTTTTACACGTCTGCAAAGTTTGTCACCAGACAGACATAGACAACATAATGGTTAATTTCTTTACTTAACTAGAATTTATATTGGAGGTTACTAGTTAATGCTGAATGTCGGCCCCTAGGTTAACAAGAAATAAATGCTTGCCTTATTCCTTTAACTTTTATACACACTTAATGACCTTGTTGTCAAGCGCACCAAATGCTTAACCCAACGCCTTTACATTTATTTGATTTTTCAATGGTTCCACATCCCCCATGTTACGGCTTCACATTTTTGCATCCCTCAATGTTTCTCATTACCCTTTTACATAAGGGTTTGCTACTATACATATCCCCATTAGTGTATAACTACGACTTTTGCAATCTTTCATAACACCAACCAATTCAAGGAGTAGATAAGTTAATATACCTTTCTTTATTAAACTAAAATGGAAACCAAGAAACTCAATATATATCTAATGCCTCAACTAGGAATCTCTAGATATCACGTGTCTCAATTGATCTATTCCTTTTATACTCATTCCCCAAAGAGCACAACCACTAGGTTCATTCAATGATTCTTAACTCCTTATCTAATTGAGTTCAAAATATTGAATTTTAAACTTAGTTTTCACGATAGTCTCCCTGAACTCGTAATACTGCACGCCTTCATAACATTATATATATATTTCAACTTTCAAACTGATTATGTAAATGTCTCCCAACACTATACCAAAGTATAGCATTTGCACTAATTTGAGCAATTAGTGTTTTGACAAGTAACTTTTAAATTAATCCTTATCTCATAAATACTTGCAATGATACTTTTGAATTGATAATGATTGTCTTAACATTTAAATCTCAAGTTTACTAACTAGTTGTTACATTAGCAGATATAACCTTATAATCGTATCAATTTATTAAAATGTTACAGCTATAACATGGACATGGTATTAGTTTTATAAATCAAACTTCAGTTTTAAGATGGGAATATAATGCTACTACAGTATTCTGAGGAATCGTT
This sequence comes from Selaginella tamariscina, assembly GCA_003024785.1. Lineage (NCBI taxonomy): Eukaryota > Viridiplantae > Streptophyta > Lycopodiopsida > Selaginellales > Selaginellaceae > Selaginella > Selaginella tamariscina. The sequence continues at coordinate 191,477 of PUQB01000439.1, forward strand.
TAGAGACTAAGAAAAATCATGGACTAGTGTTTGGTTCATTTAATTTATTTAATAAGATATTATCTTTCACACTAATGTTATCATGACACCAAAGCGCCACATTAACTTTATGTTTCAGTCATATCTCATAATTCAACAAACCTCACCAAACTTGAATAAGATATTTAATTTAGTACATCGAACTAAGATACATTATTCATTCTAAACACATAACAATCCACAAAGTACCACATTGCTCCTCGAGCAATGTATTGAGAAACACCTCATTTCTCAACTAGCTTGAAAACACATTTTCAGTTACTACACTAAGGTACTACCTTACCAAAGTGTCAAATACAGATCCACTTGAGTCTTTATATTTCACCTTATGTGATCATAATTAAGTCTCAATATTTAATGCTCCAAACTCAAATTTCAGAAATATTATACCATACTTTGTCAAATCATTTATAACTAATTTTTAAAAAACCGTCATAATACTTTTAAATCCAAAATATAAATATCTTAACAGATGAGGTGATAGGAAACCTCATATTCTCCAACCGAATATTGAACCATACATTAAGAATCATGATCATCAAGAAAGGAGACCATCTTCTTGAGTTAATTTAAGCAATCTTCTTTGCACTTACATGAAATTTAATCGAACTCAAGGAACACCATCAAACCTTGAGTCAAGAAAAGGCTTACTTTTCCATATTCTAGAAAACTAAAGTTACATACTTTGTATGTTTTCTAAGTGCCCACAATTGCGACCATGATGCAAAGTCAAGAAACTATATTTTGAATAATTGTATTCAACTAAAAAATGAAATTAATATTGAAAATTAATACTAACTTGTAAACACCACCGAATACCGATTGTCTTAAGGAGGTACACGCACTTAAACCTCTAAATGTATATCCGACTAGCTTTCGATTCATTGACATTACCAAACATAACTTATTGAACTTAGCAAGTTTCCTTACTTAGTCAATAAGTAGAATGGAGAATCCCAAATCATGCTCTTCTTAAGCAAGGAATCATCATGGTTCAAGAGCTTATCCCCACATTGCAAATAATGTTACAGATTTCAAGCGTAAATAATTAACGATGAAAATGCACAAGTATGCGTTGAATGCCTTCACTATGCAAGTCCTTCATTATTCAATAAACTGAGAATGTAAACGTATGTTTTCAATATTTTTGTTTCTAGTAGACCATGCCATCTACCCCAAAACTATATCGATAAGAAAACAGAATCCGTAAACTATTATCCCAAATTTCTCTCATGATTTAATATGAGATACAGTGTAAACGAGTTAGCCAAGTTAGCTAGCTTGCAAAGTGCATGCTTACAACTAACTAAGGTTTCATATTATACTTTGTTCAAATCAAGGGACTTGAACTTAATAAACTATTCTAAACAAATTTGTCATATATTAATATCTAACTTTTCATTGTATCATAAATTCAATACCATAGCCTGCTTCTTGAGTTACACTCTCAAAGACATGCACTATAGTGACAACACAATTCACACTTTCTATCAGAATGTAGTGTTCATTCTTATGTTTGAATATGGTCCTTTTTTAAAAATCAAAGTCGCACATTTGAACATAAGTCTTTCCTCACTTGAACACTATTGTTGAAACTGATATTAAATCTTCACATAAGTCAAAACTCAATGTATATTGTTATGTTCTCAATCATGTGTTATCCCGATTTTATACACCTTAAAGAGAAAAGAAAAAAATTCAATAATGTGTAAACTTAGGATATCACAAGATCCACTTTCACAAGATTTGGTTGTAATCAGAACAAACCAACTTGCCATACCTTGTGGAAGTGAATGGTAAAGTAACCTAGACAACTATAAGATAAAGTAACCTGGCATACAACTTTGAAGTTACCTTCCAAGTGCTACTTATGACATTAAAGTCCATAATCCACAACCACTAATTAAGCAGGTGCCTTTTAAAGAGTTATAAATTTCAAGACCAACTCTCCGTGTAGAATTCAGACGTGTTAGTTAAAAGTGATAGAGTATTTCAAAAATTTATAAATAACTAAACCCTAAAATATACTACACTTTAGGCAATCTTACTGACCGTAGAGAATAGGCTCGAATACTAATTATTAAAGTTTTATCTTGAAGGGCCATCATGTGGCAACACGTGGTTGCCAAGTGCCTTTCCAGCGTTATTATCATGTGTGAGCAATGCTATGTCTTTCAAGATGAGCCCAAAAGCTTAATTTAAATGCCTAATTAGGCTGAAGATTTAAAGCCATACCCTAAGTCCCCTAAAATGATTATCCCCTAAACCCTATAGGATAACCCAATTAGACTTTAGGATCTTATCGCGGTACACCTAACATGCTCATGCCCTAACCTCATAAAGGAGATGTGTCTTACACATGCCCCCATCATAAAGCTAAGGCATCGTCACTTATCCCTTGAGTACAACCCTTTTAGGGCGGCAAGGGGTACCATGAACCACGATCAACCCTTGAGGGTTTTAGTAACCAAGTCATACCCTAGACTTAGGGCTAGTACTTAGTGAGTTCACGAGTGTGCATTGTAGGCGGACACGAGTGTTTTGCTAAGCAAACTCAGGGTTGAATAACCCTAAGTACATGACCTTGTGAGTGCCTCGTGAAAATGCTCCTAATAATGAGCTTAAGTTATTCAACCCTTAGAACCCAAGAAGAATACCCCCTAACCTGTCAGAGTTTTTACCTGGTGCCACAAAGGCGGCTTGCCAGGTGCCAACCCTGGAATCCCCTCTCTTGGAACCCCACAAAACCTAGTAAAGTAACCCATTTAGGAACCCAAGCCTTAGGAAGTCGAACCCCTAGCTGACTAAGTCCACAAATAAAGACTCACCTTGTGAATCAAGATACACGGACTAGTCGAGCTTTAGATGTTGTTCCTAGCTTGGTGTGGTTGAGGCGGCCGGAGCAAGGCCTCAACCACTAGTTTTGCGGAACGTGAACTCGAGTAATGTCTTTGAGCTTGCGGGCAGTTTTTCGGACCAAGGAATCTGACTAACTCCTTGGAAGTGACGTGCCCCCTATCTCAAAGGCAAGATCCTGCCAACGATAAGGATAGTCTAACCCTAGGGTGGGTTGTACCCCTGTCGTGTGGAAGTTTGGGCGGCACAACGGAGGGTTGCACCTTGACGACACAAGCTTAGCTTGCACCGGTAGGAGGTTAACGAGCTCTCTTTGAACCCAGGAAGCCTCACTACATATACTCTACCTTATTTATGTGACGGACCCCCCCCCCCTGTTTACCTAAGTGAGTAAGTGGGCTGGCACGGAAATGCCAGCCCTTAGAGAAAATGGTTGTCCTAACCTAATCCTAAACCTAACCCCTAGGGGGGGGTTTAGGACGTGGGGTTAGGGCAACCCTAGGGTTAGGTCAACCCTAGGGGTGTCCCTAACCCTTATTTTGACAAGCTATAATTTGCGAAGAACCCTAACCTGGAACGTCAAAACGGGGGAGGGTTCTCTAAATGGAAGTGCTAGCTTCGCCTAGAGTTTCTTGCAAATACCTAACGACACCCGGCCGGACCATCACTAGATACCCAAGTGCACTATGCGGGCCTGTTTCTTCTACATCTAGGGTTCGTCACATAATCCAGTAGGTAACAACAGTCAAACCCCAAAGTAAAGGGTCGAGTCATAGTAAAAACTATGACACACTCCCCGCCTTTGAAAATGTCAACGTCCTCGTTGACGTCTAACTCCAAGACTAGACTAGGTTAGGAAAAATTAACTGAAAACTAACGCTAATCACTCTATGCGGAGTCAGCAAAAAGTTCACAAGTTTTATTACCCCCCTTGCATTACGCGAAGCCAAATACTTCAGAACCGTCGTTCACTGAGTGAGAACTCAGCTGCCGGAGGTACCACCTGCGACAAGAAGTCATTTGGAGACCTTTTGCACGTCTGCAAAGTCTGTCACCCGACACAGACAACAAGTTAGTTAATTTCTTTTAGTTAACTAGAATTTATATCGGAGGCCTCTAGTTAATGTTGTCTGTCGGCCCCTAGGTTAAGAAGAAATAACTTTATTCCTTAATTAGTTTGAGACCTTGCCTCAAACTCATTCACCAACTCCATCGCGTTTTGTAGATTCTCCAATGGTTCCCATGTCGATTCGCACGCTGGATAGCCTTTCCATTTGACGAGATACTCAAACTTACGTTTTCGCGGTCCATAAACCTTCCTTTTGCCCAATATGGATTCGACTTCGTACTCCGTACCTTCATGAACCAGCTCAGGGGGCGGACGTAAGTTTTCATATCTTTGCGGATGTTTCTCATCTTTGTGGAATGGCTCGAGCAAATTGACATGAAACACATTGTGTATTGTTCCCAACTCTGGAGGAAGATCCAACTCATAAGCCACTTTCCCTACTTGCTTCACCACCTTGTATGGACCTATGTAGTGCGATAGAAACTTCCTCGAAAGAGTCATTGGAACCTTCAGGTTTTTGGTACTCAACAATACCATATCCCCAACCTGATACTCTACATCCCGCCGATGCTTATCGTACTGCTGACGATACCTTTCCTGTGCTGCAGCCATCGCTTGACGAGCAGCTTCCCATGTTCGATACAATTGTCCCGTGAACTCTGCTACAGATGGAACTCGATTGCTATCGTCTTTCGGTAACACCATACTCTGAGGAATACCACCCTTATTCCCAGTTAACACTTCCATCGGGCTACATCCGATTGCAGTGTGCATCGAGTTATTGTAACATATCTCAGCCATATCTAAGTGTTCAGCCCAATCAAGTTGATCACCTTGAACATAGCATCTGAGATAGTCCTCGACTTGTCGGTTCACCCTCTCCGTTTGACCATCAGTTTGCGGATGGTAGCTGTACTGAACTTGAGCATGTACCAAACTGCTTAAACAATGTTCCCCAAAACTTCCCTGTAAACCGAGGATCTCGATCTGAGATCATGGTTTCCGGTAGTCCGCGCACTCTTATGACTTCGTGGAAGAACAACTTCGCTGCTTGAATTGCATTCACTGTCTCTACAGTTGGAATGAAATGAGCAACCTTTGAAAACCGATCACTACCACCATGAGCGCATTAAAACCACAAGATTTTGGCAATCCCATGATAAAGTCCAAAGTAACACTTTGAAATGGCCGCTCTGGAATCGGTATACACTGCAACTTCCCAGCTCGTTTTTGTGATCGGCTCTTTACTTGTTGACATGTGGGGCATGTCTTGACATATTTGGCAACATCATCTATCATACCGGCCAATAGAATCCCTGCTTCAACAAAGCCAACGTCTTATGCCTTCCACCATGTCCTGCCAAAGGAACATCGTGATGCTCTCTTAACAGCCTCTCCCTCCATGTCCCTTCTGGAACATAGAGTCTCTTTTCTTTATAATAAAGAACTCCATCTCGTACCGCAAAATGCGCCTGTTTGAGTGCATCCATTCGACTTTCTATTCCTGCTGGAATATTACCATCTCTTCGTAACTGATGAACTTGTTTCCTCTTTCCACCAGGCTCAAAGCCTCTTTAGCAAACTTGTCCTGAGGATACGCCGTCACAAATTCATCCACCAAAGTAGACATGGGTGCTGACATAATCCGAAGATGGCCTTTCCTACTGAGTGCATCAGCTACCACATTGTCCTTTCCCGCTTTATGTTTGATTTCAGGCTGAAATCGTGCCAACTTTTGCTGCCATCTAGCATACTTCGGCGATAGCTTCGGCTGCGTTTCAAAATACCTTAGAGTTACACTATCTGTCCAAACCACAGTGCCATGACTTGGAAGATAATGACGCCAATACTCCAAGGAAGCAACAATAGCATACATCTCCTTTTCGTGAGTAGGCCATCGAGTTTGCGCGGCATCTAATTCTTCGAGAAGAAGGACACTGATGTCCTTTTTTTGCAATACACCACCAATTGCAAAGTCGGAAGCGTCACATTCTACTTCAAAGGGATCTTCAAAGATGGGCAACTGCAAAACTGGCTCAGAAGAGATAGCCTCTTTGAGTTTGACGAACGCACGTTGGCACTCTGGAGTCCAATGCCATGGAATGTTTTTCGTAAGATCTGTCAATGGGGCCGCTATTTCTGAGTAACCCTTTATGAATCTTCGGTAATACCCTGTCAGACCAAGAAATGATCTAACTTCATGCACATCTTTTAAGTCATCCACTCAGTAATAGCTTGAATTTTCTTTGGGTCCATGGCAACCTCCCCACCTGAGATCAAGTGTCCCAAGAAATCTATCTTGGTTTGACCAAATGCGCACTTGCTTTCTTTAGCATACAATGGTTCTCTCTCAACTCTGAAACACTTTTTCTAAGTGTTCCACATGTTCTCAATTGTCGAACTGAAAATCAGAATGTCATCAATATACACCACTACGAACTCGTCTAGATAGTCTCTAAACACATCATCCATCATTGTGCAAAAAGTTGCTGGAGCATTGCACAACCCGAATGGCAAGACTAGAAACTCAAATGATCCATAACGCGTTCGAAAAGCGGTCTTCTCAATGTCATTCTCTGCTACCCGAATCTGATGGTACCCCGATCTCAAGTCTATTCTTGAAAAATACTTTGCTTTCGATAGCCTATCAAATAAGTCGTCCACTCGTGGAAGAGGATACTTATTTTTGATAGTTATCGCGTTCAGTCGATAGTCCACACACATTCGCATCGTACCATCCTTTTTCATTACAACAAGATAGGTGCACCATACGGCGATCGACTAGGTCGAATGTGTCCTCGACCATCAATTCTGTCAGCTGTCTCTTCAATTCTACTAACTCTTGAGGATTCAACCGATATGGGGCTCTTGCCGGTGGAGACGAACCTGGCAAAATCTCTATCCTGTGGTCCACAACTCGACGTGGAGGTAACTCGGGCGGCAAGTCTTCTGGCAACACATCCTTAAACATGTTCAAGACTTCCAAAATAGGTTTAGGAACAATTCTTGACCATCTCCTATTTTGACTTCACCAGTATCCAAAACCATTGCAAGAAACACACGTTCCCGATGTCTAACTGCCTTACGCAACTGAGTTAAGGTAAGGAACATAGGATTCCAATCCTTATCAGTTAGCGTTTCCATTTGAGCGTGTCTTTCTAATGTCTTCTTTATCTGCTGCAAGCGTGATTCGATTATCTCCAACCCCTCATTTCGATTACATGTTTATGGAACCATTCCATACCCAAACAAAGTCAAACCCCGTCATATTCAAGACAACTAAGTCTAGCTTAGCCTTCCAATCTTTGATTTGGACAGGAACTGCCCTTGCTATATTATTAGTATTTTGAGAACCTTTGCCAAAATTGATCTTTATTTCACACATCTTTATTACATCCAAATTCAATCGACGAGCTAGACTAGTCGATATGAAGTTGTATGTTGCTCCAGTATCGATCATCATTCGGACTCGGTCCCCTCGTATCCTTCCTGTCAAATATAGCAAAGGGTCAGTTTTGTCTTGAATAGCGAATAAGGCAGGTTGTGTCTGGCACAACATTACCTCTTCTGACTCATCTTCCGGATCTTCAAGCGTTTCTGGTTCAGCAACTTCCTCTTCTACCATCGCCTTGAAATGTCCTGATTGTTGTGAGGGTGCCGACACTCTTTAGCAAAATGACCAGGCTTGTTACAATTATAACATTTCACAACCCCGCCTGCGGAACGCGGGGGAGCAGACTTTGGAGCCGATCCTTTGGCCTGCTGAGGAGGTGGTAACGCCAATGGTTTCCGAAATCCGGTGGGTCTTGATGTGTCCGAAAACTTGGAACTGCCACAAAGGGACTTGCACTTCGAATTGATGGCGATTGATCTGGTCGCCTATCAAACCTTCTGAACCCAGACTTTGGAGGAAACTCCTTGGTTTAGGTTTTGCTTCCTCCCCTTTGTACAAGTCTTCTAACGACATGCCATAAGCAACCTTTTGAGCTGCCTCTTGACATTCCCGATAGCTTGTGGCTTGTACCTTAAGATTTCTTCGCGTTCTCATTCAAGCTAGCCATGAAGCAACTTCGAGCTTCATCATCGCATATTTGGCACCAATCGCCGTACACTTTCGAATCGATAAACGTGGTCCATAGGACTTCCCCGAACTCCCTGTTGACAAAGTGCCAGGTCAGCACGCAATCGCAAACCGAGATCATCCGGCATATACTGCTTTTTGATCTCCTTTTTCATGTGCTTCCAGCTGTTTCGGTATCCACGTTCCCTTCAACAATTCGCCCCACAGTCTTAGCTTCTTCTTAAGAAATTGCTTGGCACATGCAACCTTTTCTGTCTTTCTCACGGAAGCAGCCTCGAAATAGCTTTCCATATCATACAACCAGTCATCCAAAACCTTGTAATCCTTTGAACCCATGAAATTCGAAGGCTTTACCGGTTTGAATTTACTGGGACCTCCACCACCTTCCGTCGAAGAATCTGATTCAGAGGAACCTGACTCTGAGTCATGCTTCTTCTTCTTTTTGTGTGTCTGGTTGCGGAACATCTGGCACTGCGTATTCGTTGGAATCCGAACGGCAACATTATCGATTCGTCGTTCAACCCAAAATCCCCTCGAAGTTCGTTTAGGGCATCCATCATTATTTCTCGCCAACCAGGTCGTTGTCTAACCTAGGGGGTCGACCTGGATCAGCCTCATCCATCTCCTCATTTTGAGCCTCTGCGACAGCCCTCTCTGCCTCAGGCTCTGGTTGCTTTCTTTCTCATCGTATTGAACCCTAGTTTCAACACTCGGAGAATATGCTTGGAATATTCCCAATGTGAAGTTGGAAACACCCTGCACAGGTTGTACACCCACACACATCAGCTTAACTAGCATAAGACTTTCGGACATACCTAGAATCTCACGCCGACTCACTGAGCAAGTGTTCTCCGAAGTTTGACAACTCACAGGATCAAACTCTCTGCGCAGAATACAGACATGTCAACCGAAAGCAATAGAGTATATCAAGAATTTAGAGTTATCTAAACATTGAAACACCTATGACTTAAGGCAGTCCTACTGACCGCAGAGAACTTGCTCCGATACCAATTGTCAGAGTTTTTACCTGGTGCCACAAAGGCGGCTTGCCAGGTGCCAACCCTGGAATCCCCTCTCTGGAAACCCCACGGAATCTGGTAAAGTAACCCGTATTAGGAACCCAAGCCTTAGGAACTCAAACCCTAACTGACTAAGTCCACGAACGAGACTCACCTTGTGAATCAGGATACACGGACTAGCCGAGCTTTAGGTGTCGTTCCTAGCTTGGCGTGGTTGAGGCGGCCGGAGCAAGGCCTCAACCACTAGTTTGCGGAACGTGAACTCGGGCAATGTCCTTTGAGCTTGCGAGCAGGTTTTCGGACCAAGGAATCTGGCTAACTCCTTGGAAGTGACGTGCCCTATCTCAAAGGCAAGATCCTGCCAACGATAAGGATAGTCTAACCCTAGGGTGGGTTGTACCCCTGTCGTGTGGAAGTTTGGGCGGCACAACGAGGGTTGCACCTTGACGACACAAGCTTAGCTTGCACCGGTAGGAGGTTAACGAGCTCTCTTTTGAACCCAGGAAGCCTCACTACATATACTCTACCTTATTTATGTGACGGACCCCCCCCCCCTGTTTACCTAAGTGAGTAAGTGGGCTGGCACGGAAATGCCAGCCCTTAGAGAAAATGGTTGTCCTAACCTAATCCTAAACCTAACCCCTAGGGGGGGGTTTAGGACGTGGGGTTAGGGCAACCCTAGGGTTAGGTCAACCCTAGGGGTGTCCCTAACCCTTATTTTGACAAGCTATAATTTGCAAGAACCCTAACCTGGAACGTCAAAACGGGGGAGGGTTCTCTAAATGGAAGTGCTAGCTTCGCCTAGAGTTTCTTGCAAATACCTAACGACACCCGGCCGGACCATCACTAGATACCCAAGTGCACTATGCGGGCCTGTTTCTTCTACATCTAGGCGTCACATAATCCAGTAGGTAACAACAGTCAAACCCCAAAGTAAAGGGTCGAGTCATAGTAAAAACTATGACATAGCCAAAGTGTGCCAAAGCACTCCTAGTTATGAGACCTAACCTATCTTAAGCTTATGCCCAAGGCTTAGCACCCTAGTTCGAGCACAAACATGCATGTTAGGTAGAGTATCCAACCTCTTGGTAGTAAACCCATGACACAACCTCAAAGGGTGTGTCTTGAGCGTTGTACTGTGTCATCCCTAGCCTAGTGACACATCTTCATGTGACACTGCCTTCCACAACATGGGCTACCATGCCATAGCCCCTTAGATTCAAGAGTTGCACCAAGTGCCACAAATGTGGCTCTTACATGCCAACTCTAAAATCCCTTAGTGAATCCTTAAGAACTGGGTAACGAGAACTTGTCAGTTAAGATCCCATGCCCACAGTTGGACAAGGACACAAATGTGCCTTGTTTAGATGTGAATGCCACCTAGCTTGATGTGGAGGAGGCTGGAGACAAGCTGCCCTTTGAACATGCAATTCGATAAGACCTTCCAGGCATGGATTTGCCAACATTAAAAGTAAATTACCCCGAAGGTGGGATGTACCCCTATTGTTTGAAAGTTGAGGTTGCACAATAGAGGGTTGTGTCTTAACGATACAAGTTAGAGCTTGCATCGGTAAAAGAATAACAAGCTCTTGTCAGGAACCTAAGAATTCTCCTGTTACATACTCTACCTTATTTATGTGATGGAAACCCCCTTCCTCTTTTCCTATATGTGTAAATGGGTTGGCACAGAATTATAGCCCCTTAGTTAATTAGATGAGCTTATGTTTAACCTAACTCCTACACCTAAACCTGGGTTAGGGCAACCCTAGCTAGGTCAATCTGAGGGGTGTTTTCTAACCTCATCTATATTAACCCAAAAGCTTAATTGGAATGTCAAAATTGGGTAAAACAAACATGCCCATTTAGTGCACTTGGGTATTTAGTGATGATCCGGTCGAGTCTCATTAGGTATTTACAAAAAACACTGGGCAAAGCTAGCACTTCCATCTTGAAAACTCTTCACTTAGGGCTTATCACATAATCCAATCAGTCAACCTTTAGAGTAAAGGGTCAAGTCATAATAAAATCTATGACACTTAACTGGTGAGTTTGGCCTTAATAAGGTTGTTATCCTAAACCTACTTTCTTTGTTTGCAAGACTTAGTTATAACTCAAACCATCATGTCAAACTTCAAATATGAGTTATTATTTTTAATTTGGTGAGTTTACCCTTAAATTAGACCAAGTTTACTTGTACTTGGGTTTAATTATTTAATAATCCTTAACATGTGAGTTTTATCCCCAAGCAAGTATACTTGGGTTTAATTATTTAATAATCCTTAACATGTGAGTTTATCCCCAAGTTGGACCCTTTATGTTGTTGATTATATATGGCAACCATAATGTAACATATGGGTTGACCAAAAAGTATGTATGCATCCTTAATTTGAATTAGTTTTTTTTTTTCCTTCTAAATCCAAGCATTAAGCACAAGTGGATGATTATCAATTCGCATACTCACGTATATTATTAATATCATTGAGAATAATTAGTATAAAACTTATGTTAATAATAAATAGATGTATAATATAAAACTATATATATAATTATTAAGATTAGCATTATATTATAATAAATATAATAACTATATAGTTGTATTGTAAGGTATTTCACCAAATTATATATGCACATGATTTTTGATTTGGTGTGAGAGAGTTGCAAGATAAATATCTAAACCATTTATAAAATTTAAGGTTAAATAATGTTTGGTGGGTTAAAACCATAATTTAAAATTACTTCTATTGGGGAACAAATATATTAACTATCCTATATTTGTTGCATGAACAACCACGTGTCCATAATATAAAATGCCTTCATGGTATAAATTGAGATTTCTAACCCTAGGTTTCCTTTGCTTGGAGATTGGTGTGCGCCCAACAATGGCAAGATCTGTGATTCCCATGACTTTGGGGGCACTGTTTCTACTCCTCGTTATCTGCTTAACTGGTACTCTATCGCTTTCTCTCTCCTAATTTCCCTTTTTTTATTGTATGTGATTTGGTTTGGTAGAAATGACTCTTCTTTGCTTTCTCGATATCTGATTGTATGTAATTTGATGTTTGATTGATTGATACTTGATTTAGAAAATGTATTATTTTTTTTCTTTACTGGTTTCCTATAAGATTGTGTGTAATTTGTTTCTGAACATCTCTCTCTCATTTGATTTCTACAAATTTTATATTTTTCTTTTCTTTTTTCTTCTCTGTATTTTATTTTATGTGATTTTGTTAAAGAGTGTTAACCCTTTAGTGCTCTCTCTTTATTTGATTATAAGTAATTTGATACTTAATTTGTGAAATGCGTTATCTTTGTTCTAACTCGTCTCTTTTTATGACACTATATTAATTTGTTGCATGAAATCCATCCACCGCAACCCTCGGCTCTCTCTCTCTTTATCTCTCTCTCTCTATATATATATTGTGTATATGCATATAGATTTGCTTATTTTCTAGATGTCTTTTAAGTCATATAGTGGATGTAATATGCAACTATTGTGGTTTTAGGTTGTGTAGTGCCCGGGACAATAGCTGAAGAGGATGGTGAGAACACAACACGTGTTCTGAAGCATGCCACTAAGACCATTCAGGTAATATAGTTATGAACATTGGAGTTGGTTTATTTCTTTTCTCCGATTTTATGTTGCTAGAGTCCAGATGGGATATCATAGATTGCAATCCCATCACAAAACAACCAGCTTTTTGATCAACCCAATGTTGAAAAACTCAACCATTAGGTAATGAAGTCTACAAAGCTTGAACTTGAACTATATATATTATAATATATTATATATATACATGTCCATTGTAGAGAATGTGTGAATGGTTTTTGTTTTTTAAACATAGAGTTACCATGTTTTATTAGGTTCCACCTATGGAGCTTCAAAAGTTGCTTAAAAACCATAAAGGAAATGTGATTGAACAAGGATGGTACCAAACAAGCGACATTTGTCCCCAAGGAACAGTACCCATACGTAGGACACTTGAGTCGAGCGTGAGTGTGTTAATGGTAGATACAGTCGTAAAGATCCTATTTTCCGTTGAGATCGAATCACTCTCTTCTTCTGTCTCGAAACGACCATGAGGTATAGTTTACTTACATAATCAACATAGTGCACATTCATCTCTCCTCTTTCAAACGCTGCATACATTGTAATTGTTATTAATGTAGTGCTCACATACACACACTACATATTGTGATTCATTGTTAGAAGCACATTATTAAACTTTCATAATTAAAACCATGTTCTTCTTTCCGCAGTGGGCAACTGTATATGTTGATGGTAATTTCCATGGTGCTCAAGGAACTCTAAATATTTGGGATCCTACATGGAAGGTGCAAATGAGTTTAGCCTTGCACAAATATGGATTCAAGCTGGAAGTTAGAAATCTGACTTAAACACTGTAGAAGCTGGCTGGCAGGTAAATAATATTATGTTATAAAACCTACATAATTGTATTAGAGATTAAAACCTTGCATTTTTATGCATTAAAGAAGTATTATATATGTATATGGCAGGTGTACCCTAACAAGTATGGAGATGCCTAAAAGCTAGACTCTTTATTTACTGGACTGTAAGTGTTACCTCCATAGTACTAGATTTTTGTGAGTGAACATACATATATTGTTATCTCTCCAGAGAGACGCGTCCAACAAACTGGCTGCTTCAATGTGGAATGCCCAGCTTTTGTGCAAGTGAGCAATAAAATAGTACTTGGTGGTACAGTCGGTCCTGTGTCCACTTCCACTGGCACTCAATATGACATTACTTTACTCATTTATTTAAGGTAATTAATATTTTCTTGTGATGTGTTGTGTGCTTACGATGATTTACTTGTAGGATGGTTCTTGGTGGCTTTCTTATGGAAAGGAAGTTATTGGGTATTGGCCAAAACAAATTATTCACTTGGTTAGCACAGTCCTGCAAATGAAATAAACTGGGGAGGTGAAGTAGAAACAGTAGACAATATAACAGGCACAACAACAACTCAAATGGGGAGTGGTGCATATATGCACAAGCTGGTTATAAGCATGCAAGTTTCCTCACAAATTTGAAAAGTAATGGTTTAGATGGAGGTTTGAAGGTGCCACATAAATGGGAACTTTTTGCTAGTAAGGCAGTGTTACGACATTGTTAAGAGCTCGGTGTACGAGAAACCTTTTCTTTGGTGGACCTGGTTTAGCACAACATGCCCATGATTCTTATATGTTAGCAATTGTTTCTGCTTTAGTCTATATTTGTGTGTTGTCTATTTATAGTTATGATTAAAATAAATAACAAGTTAGTGAATTTTCTGGATTGGTATAATTAAAATCTAATACTATATTCAATATATAAGTGCAACATAGTATGAAGGACTTATTTCAAAATATTGAGATTATGTTTAGATAATTATAGTTATAAGCTAACATCTTGATTTCACAGCTATAAATTAGAACAAGCTCATGTTTCAGGTAATTGCAATAATATTTATAAATGTGTTACATTATTATATTATTTTAAAACTTTCAAATGATGGAGAATAACTTCATTCAATTTAAATACAACACACTTTATACGTTTAAAGATACATGTGATCAAAAAACATTTATATTAATAATTATGTGGTAAACTATTTGAGGCAGCTTTAACACATAATTTAAATAAATACACATACACTCACACATGCACATATATATATGTCATATCAATATTAAGCATTTAATAAATGAAATATATCCTTAAAATATCTTTTATTTTAAACATTACTAAATGAGTATATTTTTAGTTTAATATAATTAAATTTCTTAAGTAAAATGTGAGGTTTAAATAAATCTATTCATTTCGATTGGTTCCCATCTCAAATATAAAATATTGTTAAGTTAATTTGTTTTTATTAATTAATTTTCTTAAGGGATTGTAAGACTAAAATAATCTAAATAATCCAATACGAGACATAATATATTTTAATTTCTATCCCACTTATAGTCTTTCAAATAAAATTTAATGCCAACATAAAACCTAAACCATATTCAGATATACATTGATATATCTCATCACTTGTTTAAATAGTATAATATAAGATACATTAAGATATTTCAGTCTCCCATAAGATTTCCTTAATAAACACTCTCCCCGGCCCCCCTCTATCTATGTATTTATAAGTTTTTCAATTATATATTGGATAACATACTGAAAGAATAAATAAATATGCACAGAATGTGATACTTTATTCAGCTACAAAACCCTACTTATATATAGGAGATCTTCTGCCACGTGGCACTAACACATGGGGGCCAGATCACCCCCATGTGTCACTATGCATGTGTGTGTATACACATGCGTATATACAGTATCTTACATTATCCTCCCCTATGCGACTGTGTAGATGGTGATGGATCTGATGGTCCTAGATCCGTGTGAGCTGGCTCATCTAAGGTATAACCGAATGTACTCGACGAGTCTCGAACGACAAATCGTTTCATTCGAACTACGTGAACTATCTCAACCTAATGAGATCCACTAACTGTACTTGATATACCTGAAGACCAACCTTTCGGAGTACTTGGTAAGGGACCAAGCCACTTATGTAATAAACCAGTTGCAAGCCTAGGTGTAGTCAATTTGGGAAAAACATACCAATACTAAGTCACCGTCAACATAATCTAGTGGAATTTGATGTCGTGCATTGTAAGAAGATTGGTGCTGTATTTGAGCTCGACCAAGATGTTCAGCAGACTCTGCACACAGAAGAGGTAAGACAACATCCAAATGTCGAGCCCACATCTTTGCATCCTTGGCATGTGGCAGATTCGATGATAACCTCAATTCACTAGGCAACTTAGGATCATATTCATAATGCCTTGAATGGAGAGATACCAATCCAACTCTGAATGCCTGTTACATAAACAAATCTCAAGCATCGCAAATAGCAATCCCAGTCAGTGTGATTGAAGTTCACATACTTCGAGATCATACCCTTGAAGGTTCGATTCAATCGCTCCACCAAACCATCAGTTTGTGGATGATATGGAGAGGCAAATGATGTTTTTCCCCTAACCTCTCACACAACACTCAGAATACCTATGTAATGAAAGCGGGCCATTATCTGATAACATCCGCTAATATGACACTTAACCTAGTGAGTTTGGCCTTAAT
Organism: Selaginella tamariscina; assembly: GCA_003024785.1. Classification (NCBI taxonomy): domain Eukaryota; kingdom Viridiplantae; phylum Streptophyta; class Lycopodiopsida; order Selaginellales; family Selaginellaceae; genus Selaginella; species Selaginella tamariscina. The sequence goes on from PUQB01000439.1 coordinate 207,676, forward strand.
AAGGTTGTTATCCTAAACCTACTCTCTTTGTTTGCAAGATGGGATATCATCGGCATTTTATTAAAAACTATGCACAATAGTGAAACCATTAACTATGCTCTTAAGGAAAGGACAAGCTTTCAATAGGACTCGCAATGCGAACAGAGCTTTCACACGTTGAAACAAGCATTAATGAAGGCTTCCATACTAGCTAGACCAAATTGGAAACAAGAATTTCATGTACAAGTAGACGCATCGTCATACGCCATCGGATGCATATTAACACAAAGGAAGCACTCAGAATGGTCTATGTAGCCAAGAAATTTTGACATTATCTGTTAGCAAAATAAGGTCAAATTCATTGTCGATCATCAAGCTCTTATACATTTATTGAGCAAGACCAAGCTAGAAGGAAGATTAGTACGTTTTCTTATATTGCAAGAGTTCAACTTTCAGATCATTCATAAACCAGGCAAACTACACCAACAAGCAAATTTTTTAAGCCGTATTACGCATGAGAAGACGATGTGGGCGTGAATGATGAATTACCATATGTAAGTTTATTTCAAATACAACAAGAACAACCAGAACGATACTACCACCAAGGACATCTACAAGATATTGAACACTTTCTAACTACTGGACTAGCACTAGACAAATATGCATCAACACAACAACGCAAACAACTCGTCTTATGTTCCAAGACGTACTACATGATATCAGGCATATTATACAAGAGGGGAAGGGATGAAGTCTTAAGGAGATGCGTACCAATCGAGGAAGTTCAACTCATATTATGAGAAGCTCACTTAGGAAAACACGGTGGACACTTTGCAGGAACGTTAACAACACACAAAATTCTGCAGTTCGGATTATGGTGGCCCACGTTATTCAAAGATGCTATAGAATATTGTCAAAAATGTTTGAAATGTAACAAACACCAACCAGCTGCCACTACATCCAACATAACCATTAGCTTCATTTATGAAGTGGGGAATGGATTTTATGGGACCAATCAATCTTAAAAGTAGCAAGAGGAATCAATATATACTGGTACTAACAGATTATGTTACTAAATGGGCGGAAGCTATCGCATTATAAGATTGCCGCACAACACGCGTCGCCAAGTTTATCTACAAAAATATCGTAGTATGGTGCTCCCATGGAACTTATCAATGACCAGGGAACTCATTTTGTCAACAATGTCATCAAAGTCCTTTGTAATGAGTACTTAGTGAAATATTACGTCTCCACGGCATATTATCCACAAGGCAATGGTTAGGCAGAAGCTATCAACAAAATATTAAAAACCATATTAACCAAGATAGTGAACACGAATGTAAGAACTAGGACAAAAAACTCGCTTCTGCATTATGGGCATACCATACTACGTATAAAGTGGCAACAAAGTTTACACCATTTCAACTAACATACGGATTAAAAGCCATTACGCCTATTGAATATATCATACCATCATTATAGATGTCACTCGAATACAATATTGGGGAACCAGAATAAATTAAACAATGATTGCTACAACTCGAAAAGCTCGATGAGAAAAGATAACAAGCAGTCTTCAACATACAAGCAATTCAAACACGTATTAAGGCATGGCACGATCGACTCCAAAGAGTACAACGATGACCTGTATTCCAAGTCAGAGAAATGGTATGGCACTATCAAGGAAATCTCTGACCTATCGGACATAAGTTCAAGTCTAAATGGTATGGACCATATATTATTATGAATATACAAGCTAACAATATCCTCACTCTTATGGATGATACAACACGAGTCCTACTTACAACAAATATAAATCACATATGAAAATATACCTCCAACAAGCCAGAGGACAATCTTGACAATGACCCGGAATACGAATTGCACAACAAGCCAGAACATGAATTGCAAAGTAGAAGCGAACACGAATTGAACAATGACCCGGAACACGATCTCAACAATAAGTCGGAACAAAACATGGAAAACACGTGCCGATATGGCAGGTAGACGTCAGCAGAATCTTTTGAAAACATCAACAGGATCGTTCACATGAGGGAGAACCGAAGTCCAAATGTGGGGAAATCTGTGAAACACAATATCCAATGATGAGATATTCTTTGTCAAATCTACAAAAACCAAGGCGTTCACACACCAAGAAAATCAGTTATCAACACATGAACTACCCAAAAAACACTGCCATTCCATAAATATACCAAGCATAAAATGGCAACATCACCCAACTGAATACACACATTAGGGTTTCCTATTTCCTCTTTGATCTCTTCTTCCTTACAGTCTTCAGGTTTTTCTTCATTTCCTTCTTTCATACACCATTCACTAATGGAATCGATGGAGGAATTCACCGACACAACAAACACTTCCGCTACAAGCACTGAATTCAGCATCTCAATCCAAATCGATAGTACCACTCTCACCAGTTTTTACCACGTTACTTGTCCAGCACCAACACTCATTTTGGAGATACGAGAATGGATACAATGACGACATATTTGTTCACAAACGATTGGACCAACAAGGTGAGTGTTTAGTCGATCAAGTGATTAAGGCTTATGCACCACAACTCAAGGCCTTACAACTACACGGTGGGGCATTCGCTTTCACAAGTAAGCTCATTAGGGATGTCTTTGAATTCCTAGATCCGTAGGCTTCTTTTGATCCAATTCCGCAAGTCCACACATACATTCAAACCTACACCAACAACATAGATTTCTCCAAAAATAGAGAACTACCAACGCAGCACTAATATCTATCCTACGGGAGCCCCATAAGAGCCGCATCAAGGCAATCACCACTGCATTTGCTTTTCAAAAAACTCTAGCATGCTTCAATAAGGAAATTGGGTACGTCTATCATATAACTGAACAGGGACACACCACCGGATTGGGGGGAGCTAGTCGTAGTGGGATTACAATGCGAGTTGCAAATTCTACACAATCCCAAAAGCAAGGATAAGGAGACAACCGTATTTCCAATGCTTCATCACATTCTAACAGCACTCTGTATTATGCACGCAGATTTAGCACAAACATGTACACCGGTAATGACGACAAGGATGGAGTTTTGGTTAGGTCTCCCTTCACAATACCTAGATAACATTTTCGACACTCATAATTTGGATGCACCACTACCAACCAAGCAGAAGAAACGACCACGATCACAGGCAAAGAAACCAGAAGAACCACAAACACAATCCTACCAATTTGTGGAAGACGAGGAAGAAGATGACCAAATCTTATAGATGAGACTGTTACCACGAGGAGACCTTCGGAGAATGCGTAATATGCCCTTGGCATCAACCTCCGTAGCACGCATGGAGTGTGAAGACTCAGCACCATCAGACAACATCCATATGGAAGACACCGTAATACCATCACCTCCGTCAACTCATCCTCTATCTACCACATGTATTCCTCACATCATAATACAGCAGGTACGAACTACGATAGAGCACGTATGGAATCCAGCTGTTCAGTAAACACATCAAGAACCACATTCACTTTCACCCACACCTAGATAGCAAGCCAAGAACGACATTCATGAGAAAAGGGAAGGAGCAAGAACCCTACTCCCAACCAACAAAAATGGGGCATCACGCATCAGATCGACAAGAGCGGGGACACACTCAGAGGTTCAAAGCACACGCACAATCAAAATTGCTTCAC